>JAOCPT020083631.1:0-34162 GCA_026546935.2 Palythoa grandiflora | reverse complement strand
AATCAATCAAAATTTTTTGTTGCTGCCAAATACAATAAACAAACTCATGGCCTCAACGGGGAAGCTTTGGGGGGGGGGGGTGTGGGGCACCGGACCTCAGTGCCCCCCCCCCCCCCGCCCCTCTCCTAAAAGACTATTTAGACACAACGGGGCAAACTGTGAACTATAAGTTTAATTAACTTTTGTCCCAACTTTAAAGATGTTACTCACCATCAATTGATTAAAATGTCACACCGTCATCAGCTGTGCAAGATAATAGACATAAAAGAAGCCAGATGAAAATAGTTTTATGATACTTTGGTCAAGTCTGAACATGTCTGAAGACATTAGTTTTTTATGCCCGTTTCAGCTTGAAAACATGTTCTAAAATATTTTGTTCACAAAATTAAAGGTTCATCTGGCAAGGATGCTAATTGTTAAGGCGTGTCAAAAAGTACCGACCTACTAATAGAGTGTTGATGCTTTTATGTGCAATCATGTACCTCAATCAAGCCCCTTGGTTTTACGACAACAGCAACAACAACAGTCTTTATTGGTGTACAAACAATTATACGAATGACAACACTTTATGCCCTAAGAAGCTAATGTTTTTAAAATAGCACGAAATCGTCAGTGAGTAGGTACCACAAATTACAAGCATTTTCGTCATTATTCATCAAAAACAAAATAATTTAAACGATTTTAAGATAAAAATTATCGCAGGAAATGAATAAAGTGGTGTGAATGTTAAAGACTCTATTTAAGAGCAGTGCCTTATTTTAAGTTTCATTACAATGCACTAATCCCTTGAGACATTCATACTCACTTTATTCCTCAGTTCACAGCAGTTTTTCGTTATTCATTTCCAGAGAACGGCGTCAGTATGATCCTGAAACGTTGTAAATTTTCCTGCATTAATTTTTATCTTAAAGTCGTTCTATTATTGTTACTAATATTAATAAATAAACTTAAGCTATGAGCCTAAGTGGCCCATTTGTGCCGCTGCTTAACTCTGGTTTTCGTAGTATTTAGCCCATGAGAGTCATAAACTCCCCCCCCCCTCCTCAGACGAGACATTAACCTATCGCTGGTTAACCCCAGCAGAATTTGGTACTCATATTCTTGACCTCGTAAGTATGGGAAGGTGAACTTTAGCAGAAAAGAAGGTCACTCAAATGTTCAAGACTCGGCTGAGCCAGAGTTTGAACCCGGGCCCTTGTAGTTGGAAGGCAGAGATCTTACTACTGCACCAACCAAGCTGCTTTAAATAAACTTAAAGTCAATAACAAATTTTTGCGATAAATTTTCTTCATCACCATTTGGCGATTTGAAAACAAATGAAGTTGCTCAATTTTACCTGCATGTCCATTATCTTTCAGCCAATTGTGCTTATCTTAACACCATTCTGGAGACAGGCTCGAAATATCTACAACGAAGCAATGGATTTAACGTCCAAGGCAAGGCGTGTCCGAGTGTACGTGGTGTATGGTGGAGGAAAGGAGCAGGAACAAGCAGTGTACTTGATTAATGGCTGCGATGTGTTGGTTGCCACTCCAGCTTGCTTTCTCAGGCTTCTGAAGAAAAGGTTTAGTTTTACAAAATAATATAATACAAGTAGAAACACTGACAATGATGATGACAACAACAACAACGACGATGGTCACAATGATCATCATCATCATTTTATAAGTATAAGTATATGCACAGCAGCTTGGCTATGTACAATTTGATTGCTTTAGAAATATTTGATGCGAGACCTTAATCATGTCGAAAATCGGCTATGCATGCCTCTGTACATTGCAGGAACTACAGATCCTCAAAGCCAAAACTTACATTTATTTTTAGAAATGTTTTGTCCACATGTTTGTATTTATCAAGGCGGATAACTTTGTATCAGAGTTATAAGCAATGATGTTATGATATAATCTTTGCGGTTATAAACATAATTTAAGTAATGGAAAAAGAGAGGCCTAAAAAAATTTGTTTCGCAATTACTTAAATTGCATTTATTAATGGCCAAGATCGTATTATAACGTCACTGTTTATAAAGCTAAATCCGTTTATGAGACAAAGAGGCGCATAGGAGCCAGTGCTTATCTCCTGGATATGTAGTGTTAAGCGGCTGAGAGTCATTGATTCCCCCTGGACAGGACACTAATCCATTGCACATTAGCCCCCAGCAGAAGCTGGTACTCATTTTACCGACCTTGGGAAGATAGAAAGCTGAATCAACTTTGGTGGAAAAGGTCACACAAATGTTTAACACTTGGCTGAGCCGGGGTTTGAAGTCGGGACCTTGTGCTGAGAAGGCAGAGATCATACCACTGCGTCAACCACGCCGCCCATTGTTTATATCTGCGGTACAAAATCTGTCACAATGATCATTGTTCAACTTCAAGTGGTATAGGGTGGTCCCACTAGAATTGACCTGTTTCCAACAGATGTGGCTTCATAGCTCGGTTGGTAAGAGCACTGCACCGGTATCACAAATATCACAGGTTCAAATCCTGTTGAAGTCTGAATTTTTTTCAGGCTTCTCTTCCGCAATTCCCTAAATTGCATTTATAACCTTGAAGATCGTATCATAGCATCACTGCTTATAACCGCGATACAAAATCCGTCAATTGTCAACTTTAAGTGACATATATGCACCCACTAAAATTAAACTGCTCCCAACAGATGTTTCTTCGCAGCTCAGTTGCTTAAAGTACTGCACTGGCATCGCAGATGTCTTGGGATTGAATCCCGAGGAAGTCTGAATTTTTTCAGGCTTTTTTTTTCGAATTCCTTAAATTGCATTTATAGCAGTGAAGATCGTATCATAACGTTTTTAAGTAAAGAAAGAAGAAAGCTCTGGATCAAACTGCAAATGTCCAAAAAACAAGGTAAAACCATTGTTAGATGCTCTGTTGTTTTGCAGGTACACAAGTTTGGATAGGCTGTGTCATCTTGTCATTGATGATGCTAATATTGTGGTTGAAGAATTCACGGCAGAGTTAAAGGAGCTAATGAGATTTTATGGCAAGTTATTGGCTTCAAATCCTAAGCGAGATTTACCCCGCCAGACTGTCGTGATGTCAAGAACCTGGACTGTTGGACTTGCATCGTTTGTCAGGGCGTACCTGGGAAACCCACTCACACTCATTGCTGACAAGTGTGAGGCTGCAGTATTCAACAACGTGAAGCAGATCGTGTATTTTTGCCAGTCAAGCCAAAGGGACGATCTCTTGTTAGGTATGCACACTATATATCTACTACTGTATATCTACTTTTGCAAAGAGAAAAGTCCTTGAAGCATTACTGATCTGTATACAAACCACAAGGAATGTTTCATTGCTGCAGCCTTTCAACTTGTTTAAATTGTACGTTCCTATTTTAAACTTATAGTTTTTACCCACAGGAATCCTTGGAGAAGATTTTTTTCAAAGAAACCAAGACACCATAGTTTTTACAGCTACTGCTAAACAGGCTGAGCAGCTTTTAAAGAAACTGGAGGCGTACAGTATGTTTGCACTCCTGGCAACCGAGTACATGGAGCAAGAACAGCTGAAGGATGTCAAGAGACAGTGGAACATTCCCCATGCCGCAGATTCTATGCCCATATTAGGTATCATCTGTTTTTTTTTTCTTTAATTTTTTTTTCAAATCTGGCTATAATACAAAGAAAGGCATCCATTTATTGTTAAAGATTGTTTGTTTACTTTCCAAAAAGCTTTTCTATTTGGTTAATTCTTTCTAGATTCTTTTTCTATATATCGATTTTTGGAACTTTTTGAGGTAAATTACATACGTACATTTGTAAAGGTAGTTTCGTGCATACAGCAAAGTTAGATCAAGCACAGATTTTTTGCGGGAAAAAAGCCCTAATAATTCTTCAGCATTGAAGTTAAGTGTTTCGTTAATCTGTTGCATTTGTATCCATCCTGTCAGTTCTTCCCAAAATGTTTCAGTAATGGGGCACTTTAGGAAGAGATAGGTTAAGGTTTCTGTTTTTTTTGACAAAAGGAGCACTTGTCTGTATCACCTATTTTACACTTAGCAGGTAAGGATCAATAAGTATGTCTCTATGTAAGTATTTGAAATGAAAGGTTCTTATTTATGTTGATTTTGTAGTTTAGGGATATCAACAATGCTGTTTCACAATCCACTTCTTTTCTTATGTCTAATGTAGCTATGTCGGTTTACCATTTTCCTTGACTCTTTGACGGAATAGTTTCTGTGCTATTGATCAAAAGGGAGTATACTAGTCTGGAGAAACTGCAGACGTATAGTATGCACTCCTGGCAGCCGAAGGATTTCAAGAGACATTGAAACATTCCCCATGCCACAAACTATATGTCCATATTAGGTATCAGCTACATAGGGTTGAAAATATCAAGAAATCCAAAAACTTTTTCGAACGTATGGAAAAGCCAGGAATTTAGAGCAAATTTATGGAAAAGGTCTGAAATCCACAGAAAACAAATAAAGATTAGGATGAATAACCGACGTTTCGGAACCACCATGGTTCCATTTTCAGGGAGTTACGAAATTACTTAGGTGAAAAATTCAGCTCTTCAACTTGTGACAATAATAGATGTTTTAGACTAATTAACATAAACAAAGATACAAAAGAAAAAGTTTGTACAATACGGGCCATTGTTAAGTAAAACAAAAACTTTAGCACGAGTTGAATTAGATTGTGTATTTAGCTTCGGTTTGAGATCTCTGATAAACAGCATTTCATAAATTCCAGTGCATATCTTCAATACTTTAAACAGACATTTTATTTTAGCAGATTGAGAAACATAAGTCATCGGCAATTGACAAACACATGTCTCAGTGTCATGGTATTCGAAACTCAGACATGAGACCTCTGTTTGAAGTATTGAAGAAATTCACCGGAAATTCCGAATGTCTAATTTATGAAATGATGTTTATCAGAGATCTCAAACCGAAGCTAAACACACACTCGATAGAAGGGTCGAGAGACTGGACCTACGGTTTAACGTACGGTTTAACGTCCTTATCCTAATTTTAAAACTGTTTGTTGACTTTTCAGTAATGAGCGACCAAGTTGTGGAAAAAGTGAGCATCAAAAATGCATCATGTATCATTCATTATGATTTTCCTGCCAGCAAGAGCAAGCTCGGAAACAGACTTGGATGTCTTGCAACTAGTGAACAATCTGCTACATCAAAGGTACATATGTCTCATCACAGTCCAACGTTTTTGAGTAAAAAGAGGCAAAAAGTTGATAATGATCGCATTAGTAGTAGATAATAATCTGTTACCTAATAACAAAAGATCTGATCTGGTTCATGATTGTCTAGTAAAGTTATGAAAGTAGGAGGCATTTTACTATTTGAGCCTCTTTCTTTTTAATAAGTCTATTGAAACAGTAAACTAAAAATGGCTAAAATGGCTATAACAATTTCAGTTCATAGAACAGAAGATAAAAAGCAATCCGGAAAACTATTTTTCTTTATTAATAATAATACAAGCCTTTTTGACATATTTTCATAGTTATTGTGATTTTGATCTATATACCAGTGCTTATGGTTTATACTAAAAAGTTATTGTTACCAACAACTCTCTTCAATGAACTAAAAATGGCTAAAATAATTCCAGTTCGTGAACTGGGTGTAGTTTAGCTATTAGTTTATTAAATAGAGCGACATTGATACTGGTAGATATATTGAAAAAAGAGAATATACATTAGTTTTGCTGGAAGCGATTATAAAAGTTGATAAAAATTATAATGGTAATGACGTAGTGAAAACAAAAAACTGTATTACGTAAAATATCATGTTCAGATAGCCGGGGAGACATCGACATTGGCTTATGATTTCTTTCCTGCATCGAAAACTTCCCTTTTTTATGGCAAACTCTGTTTAATTTGAACTTAAAATCTTTGAAGTTTTTCTATACTTTCAAAATCTCCAGCAACAGTTGTCTTAGTTTTCTCTTGATTCAATTTTTAGGAGCTCAAGTGTCAGTCAATTATGTTCATCACTGAAAAGCCCGAGTGCAGGAACCATTCCGTTGCTCTTGTGGAGTTTTTGAAACGAGCAAACCAACAGGTTCCGAGGTGCTTGGAGGAGGATATTGCTAAACCTATGATGGATGTAAGTTACTTAATTCAGAATATTTATGACTGGACATTTACAACCAAACAGCCTCACCTACTATTGTTTGTACGTTTTACATAATCTTCTCATGTTAACTGAGCGTTTTCCTTCATTGTTCTTGTGGTTGTTCTCTCTGGGTTTCACCCAAAGGTTCCGTTATTCCTACTACCAATAGGAAGGGTAGCCACATTCTGAAGTTCAAAACTTAGATTACCGTCAAAGTTGAATGTTTACTTACTATAATAAAATTGAAGAATTTTTATTTACATATATCTTTAGTTCTGATAGAATAGCTAGCTAAATCCGAGCTTAAATGACCCGTTGGAGTTGGTGCTTCTCTCCGGTTTCTGTAGTGTTAAGAGGATGAGAGTCATTCACTATCCCCTGGATGGGACACTAATCCATCACAGGTTAGCCCCCAGCAGAAACTGGTGTTCTCAGGAGAACGGAAAACTGATTGAACTTGGGCGGAAAAGGTCACACAAATATTCAACACTCAGCCGAGCCATTATTTGAACTGGACCTTGTGGTTAGAAGGCAGAAGTCTTACCACCGCACCAACCACTCCTCCCAGATGGAATTGAGGGCATCAAACTATGTTCTCTTGCCATCCTGCTTAATTCTTTACTGTTACCTATGCATCCTGAAAATTTGTCTTAGACTCAGATTTTCAAAAGAATCTCAGTTGACCATTGAGCTTCCTATAGGTTTCCCACGTTTTTGACGCATACATGAGAAGTGAAAGAACGTCGAATTATTTTATATAATTTCAATGTGGTTTAGGTCTGATGATTTCCAAATATTTTGCAAGTCCCATCCTGGTGAAGTTTTCCTTTGCATTGTTACTTTCACCTTGGATGTAGCTGATGAAATTCATGAAGTCTTGCATCTCCTGTCGTTTCGTATATCTTAAATACTTGCCAGTGTTGTAATTTTCACCATCGTTCGTTGTGATGTGACTTTGTTTACTTTGATTTTGTACAACCGGAAGTGACATTTACATGACAGACCTCCCAGATCGTGCGATCAGAACTAGGGACAAGTTTGTGGAGAGTGTTTGTGAAGGTGAAAACGTGTCAATAAAAAGTCGAGTTGAGTGCTGTTAAACTTAAATCTTTATGTTGGGCTTCCGATACCTTTGTTTTATTTTGGGATGTCCCACACTGATTTATGTTGAATCCACTCCATATTCCCTCTCTTTGCCTTGAATGACCTTCTTGGTGTGTGAGAGTAGGTTAATATCATCTGCAAAATCGCAGATTTTCAGTGTTGTTGTAAGACACAGTACAATACATACCTTCTTAATCTTGATTGTTTTTAAGGCTTTCATGGCTTTCTTTAGTCCTTTTGTTCCCTTATCTTCTGTAAGAGAACTCTGCAAACTATCTTTCCTTTTACCGCCAGTGGTTTGAAGTCAGACCTGTTGCTGTGGTTCTCTCTCCTTAGGCAGCTTCACTGTTACAGTTTAATCTTTCATATTTCTGGTACTTTCATCGCCCATTATTTATTAACAAGTTTCTTCAGAGTTTTGGCACTCGTAGTTGTGTTTGGCATCAGTGTGTCTGTTGCGATTCTATCTTCTCCAAATGCCATATTTCTTTCTTTAGTGTGATACCTTTTGGACTTCAAGTATAGATTGTAAATTTTTGAAATTACAATCTTCAGTAAAGAAATACTTTAAGATAATGAATAATAAACAAAACATTTAGGTATGTGAATAAAGGTCTTTAAGCGAACGAGCTACATGTCAATATTAAGATAAAGAATATTTTTCCCCATAGGCTAAAGAAGAAATGAAAAAACACGTAAGCCTTTGCACTGCTCTTGAGGCTTTTGGTGAATGCAGGTGCGTTTAATGTTTTACACATTGCGCTTTCTCATAAATTATAAGTACATATATGCTTTTAAATACCGAGGAGTAAAATAATTAGGAAAGTTGATTAGAATCGCTTAATATTATAACTTTGAACTCTCTAGGTATCCTTGTGATCCAGTGCCTTCACTTAATGAATTCTAGTCGTAAATTTTTAAGTAACAATTATAATAACGATTTAGATTAAAATAAAGATAATATAAAGGTTGATGATGGTCGTGGCCACAGTAATAATGGCTTTAGCAAGCGTATTTATTATAACAATAACAATAAAGATTATGACGATGACGACAACGATGATGATGATGATAATGATAATGATGATGATGATGATGATGGTGGTGGTGGTGGTGATGATGATGATGATGATGATGATGATGATGATGATGATGATGATGATGATGATGATAATGATGATGACATCAACTAAATTTAACGTCTTGGTCAAATAATGACTGGTAAATTCATGACAAAATCTTCAAAAGTCACTGCAAAACGGGGTTCTGTAGTATTATTTTTCCGTATCACAAAACCTCTAGTAAAGTAGCCAAGTCAAACGCAGGATGTGAGATAAACCTAGAGCAGGGGCTAATATTTATAATCACATACTAGAAATTGCAAATAGCAAGTGAAGTACTGCAAGTAACAAGGTTGGGCATTCAAAACCTGCAAATAAAATTCAGTTTAACGTGTTCATTATTTAGTAGTAATAGTAATATACAGCTATTTAAAAAAAGTTGACATCAGTACTACTCAATACCATGATAAAAAAGAATTATGGTAGTTCAAAATCTGTTGCCTTTTACAGTGTGTTGATCTATGAATTAATGATGCTACGACCATGCAGTAACGATCTTACAGGCACGTGGTTATCGTAATCCTTGGCTATATGAAATAGAAGTTTCTTTTATCAATGAACCAGAGCACTGTTTCTGCAGCTACTGTGTTATTATAGCACCATCGTCATTATTATTGTTATTTTATTATTAACATTTGTGAACACTATTATCATCATCATTACATTGTGATATACCTACTGTTCTTTTTATTCTACCAAAGGTTCCTGCGGTCATGATATAAACTATTACAGACGTCTCCCTGATTTGAAATAGCTGTATATCAATTCAACTTTAGCACAATGTGTTCATTAATCAAATAAATATCTTGAGTGTTCTGGCTCTGGGTAGCGAGTGACTAAGGTTATTGTTACCGGAAGACTAAAATGAAGCAGACAATCTGTCAGTGAAATCGTGTTTGCATCTGGAAAGCCTTTTGGTTTATTTGCATTCAAGTATCTTTTTCTCCTTCGTTTGGATTGAAGATTGGAAGACTTTAACAGCATTCCAATGTCGCACTAGAGATGTTGGTGCACATAAAATCGCTGAAATTTAAACTGCTAAAACTACATTGTTTAAGGCCTTGATGAAAATTTTCAGTGGCAGTTGAAAATGATTTACACATGGTAAAACAAGGAAAAACTTACAGTACCTCAATTGTAGCTCTCACTTGCACAGAACATTTATTAGCTTCACTGTTCATACATACTGTTAGCCTCAAAATATTGCCCATGATACCACGAGAAGCTCAAATTGAACTGCATAAATATTTACTACCTAAATCAAACCCTGTAGGGAATATTATCGCTGTGTACCCCAATGTCTCACAGCAATTATCCTACTTAACTATGATAGTAAACTGTCACTAACTGGCAAAATGGTTAACTCGAATAATGATATTTTTCAGATCCGTCAGTAGTTTACTTTGTGTTTGTAATGTTTTAGGGAGAAAAGAAAATGTTCCATGAGACACAAACTATTTGCAGACATTGATACACCAGTTGACATTCCAACGTCGGGAATTGTCAAGGTTTGTAAGTCCGTTATACAATAGAAAACATTTAGGGGAATTAAAAACATTTGGGGGAAAGGGAAGTGAGGGGGTTGTGGGTGATTGTGCGCCAATCCAAGCACTCTTTGCGCATATTCTGGCACTGGTAAATCTACAGCTAAAATCTTTTACAAGCCAAAGTTGCCAATCAGAGCCGGTGCTTAACTTTAGTTTCTGTAGTGTTAAGTGGATGAGAGTCATCGACTACCACAGGATGGGACACTAATCCATTACTGGTTGGCCCCCAACAGAAGGTGGTACGCATTTTAACAACCTTTTAAGTATGGAAAGCTGAGCCAACTTTGGTGGAAAAGGAGGACTTACAAACGTTCAACACTCCGCTGAGCCAGGGTTTGAACTCTTGACCTTGTGATTGGAAAGTATATATCTTACACCACACCAACCACGCTGCTGTTGGTAAACCTATATCTGCAACGTTAAAGTTTTCCAGTGTTTCTATACCATCACCAAGTGTAATCATGATGAAATCTTTTGCAAGGTTACTGAATCGGGGTTCTTACAGTTCGCAGAAACCTAGAAAGTCATGGAATTCGAGATTTTCTTTTTCCAATTGTGGAAAGTCATAGATTTTTTTATTAGGATCATGAAAGTCAAGAAAAATTGAAACAGTTTAGATAGGATTGTACCAAAACAACGTTAAGAAAGAAATAAAACACCCCTTGTACTTGCACCAATATTTCAAAACATCCTTTGTTCCATTTCTTCATCAAAGCAAATGTGCCAGGAAAAGAGAAAATAGGGAATAGCTTTGCTGTATCGTTGGGAAAAATGACCAGAACTAGGTCGTGGAAAGTTATGAGTTGAAAGTTCCCGGAAAAAGTCACAGAATTTCAGAACGAGTATGAAAGGAAAGAGTGCCAACCCAGTTAAATGAATATGTGGCGAAACCAATTCTTGCTGTTATGTCCACAATTTTGTCATTGAAAGTTGAGAGGAGGGGGTTGGGGTGGCCGTATGCGGGAAGGGGGAAGTAAAGGTTGCATTCCCATAATTCCTCCTGCTGCATCTCTTCTGACAGTATTATGGTGCTGTAACTAACAGTTACTTAATGATAAACATTTCTAGGAGTTGTTTAAACACAGTCTAGTTTTTGAGTCATCTTTGTCAATATTTGTAAAATGGATAAAAATCAGGTAAATACAATTATTAAAAATTTAAGCTAAAATTACGCAAACGTTTGCAGCCTGATGATGATCATATTGATCGAGAACGTTATTTTAGCTTAAATTTTTAACAATTGTATTTACCTGATTTTTACCCAGTCTAGTTTTTCTTAGATTTAATGTGATATCACACGAAGAGAAATATCTCTGTCTAGTTCTTCTCAGCCCAATAATTTTGTGATCATTTTCCTTTTCTTTGCTTACATTTCTTTTCAAAATGTGCTAGGTTTAACCCTTTCATCCCCAGACAGTTTATCAACATCTAACTTCTCCTTACATATCTTAAAGAAAATGATACAACTGATAATGAGAAATAAGGTATTGATCTAGTGAAACAATTTGTGGAAGTTGAAAAGCCAAGTTCTCCAAAACAACTTATATAGAATGTATAGAGCTCAGTTGGGAGAATTTACCAACACGTCGTATGCCGTGCTTGGGGCTTAAAAGGTTAAAGTTATGTCACGGGGCTCACATACATTTTAATGATTAGTTTCTTTCTCACTACTTATTAGAGGGATTGCTCTTTTGAAATGCTTCCCCCCCTTTAAAAAAAATCAGATTTTGGTGCCACTGATTAATAAATCATTCAAACTGTCATTGTATCCTAGAACAAACGAACAGTGGAACTCACTAACTAAACATACTTTTCCCCAGGCTTAATTTTAAAACCAAAATTTTTTATACATGTAAAATAATTGACTGGAGTTGAGTCCCAGTCCCATATCAGGACTTACACAGTGTGGTGTCCATATAGGGATTGGAAATTAAATACTTGTTCTTGTCTTAAAGGTTTTGATCCTGGAAATCTGTGATGCCTCGTGTTATTGGGTGCGAGTTCTCAGTCACCTCAAAGCAGATGAGAGCCCGTGTGACAACGTTAAGTGTTTGTGTGATAACACAAGGTTTCTCAAGTTGTCGACAGATATTTCACTTTGGTTTGCAGACGCTGCAAATCAAGTGAAGCATGGAATACCACAGAAGAATGATCTTTGTGCAACGCTATTGTATAATTCCTACCACAGGTGTGACATTTACTCTGGAACATATTGTTATTGCTTCTAGAACATTTAATTTAATATTGTTTCAGAAACGATTACATTTCGTACATACCTAAACTGAACCGTTTTCTAAAGCGTATAATATTGAGTAGATTTTTGTGTTCATTATAAGCTTCAAATTTTGATGAAATTTGATGCTTAAAATCTGTTTCTTGATGACAATAGCAATAGTTTATTTGCGCAAATTGTGAGTATGGTGATGCTGATGACATCGAGTATAGTGCATCTAAGAAAAGCTATCCCAAGTAAAAAAGCATAATGTTTATAACTGCTCCCTAATATTCCTTTAGTTAATCACGGATCCGTTCTTGTAATGTAATGTAATGTAATGTAATGCAAAACTTTGCTACTTTAGAGTGAAGGTTTGTGAGGTAATCAAAAGAGATCAAGCAGCTCAGCCATTTCAGGTGAAGGTGAGTTTATAACCAGAACTATCTTTCATCATCGTCGTCGCCGCCGGCCGTCGCCGTCGTCGTCGTCATCATCATCATCATCATCATCACAATCATCATCATCATCATCATTGTCAAACACAACGGTACCACTACCTCCCCTACCTTTATTTGTGTGCAATTCTACAATTGGTTTCGGTTCCATTAAATCCTGTACCAATTGAAGAGCAATTCAGGTGGAGCCACCCACTAAGTGAGCACAGTAACTGAACAACGTTAGTAAAGCAAGGAAAACAAATAGATAAAACCGTTAGAAACCAATTATTTTGCGGCATACGCGACACAACAAAAAGCAACAAGCTTGCACATAAAACAAAATCTTAAAAACTAAATGAGCGTGCGCCATTAAAAACAAAATACATTAATATCTAACATTGAAATAAAAAGGATACAAATTATCAATTTCCTCTCATAAACCTCGCCACCATACCATCATTTTAAATTGTCTCTTCTGGCGTTAGCGAGGTAATGGAAAACTGTTTGTTGTACATTATTGGTTAATTTTGCCTGTTTCATGGAGAAGTATTCTGGTAGAGACTGAAACATTTGTAGTTGGTTCTTGTTTTCCCTGGTGTTTTAAATTGTTAGGTTGATGTAATTGTTGTAAACTAAGTAGAATAAGAAATTTTACAAAAAGTAAACATATGAAGCATATACACAGGTGTTTGTTTGTGAAGTGTTTTGAACCTGGTAAATGCCTTTTCCTTGGTTCGGCTGAGACCCTGTCCCATGTTAGCATCACCAGAATAGGGCCGCCGGTAGCATCTTAGCTAGACTTACTAGCAATCTGTTTTTTGTAATTTTTGTATTTTTTCACTGTATACTGATAAAAAAAAAAAACCAAGAAAAATATGTGAGTGATACCAGAAAATTTATAAGTAAGACAATAGCTTCTTGTCCTACTAATAACGTAACAGTCACGTTCAAACTTGATGACCTGCCAATGGAATTCCTTGAAAACTTCTGGGATTTTTAAAGTTTTTCTCCAGGTCACTGGAAAACCCTTGGAATTCTTTTCTATTTATTACAAATCCTAGAAATCTCCTTAAATTGGACAAATATTTGGCCGAATTGGAGGCAAATCATACACTTTAAATGTGTTATCCTAAGTCTTTTAGCAACATCCGGGAAACCGGTCCGAATATGCACGTATATGGCCCTTTGGCCGAATACGCATTTTGCCAGACCGTGCGTCAACCAATCAGATTGCAGGAAACTGCAAGGTCATAAAATAATCACCCTTAATTTCTCTCAGCGCGTGATAGAATGACTCTGGCTTTGTCTTCTTCATTCTATCATCCGATATAAGTTGCGAGCTCTTATTCTAATTGTTAAGTAGAGTGTATTGTGATTTGTTGTGTTGTATTACTGCAGGTTTTCTTTGTTGATTTGGGTGTGATGTATGGCGTTGATGTTCTCAAACTGTTGAAACTGCCTGCTCAGTTTCACGATGTGCCCTTTCAGGTAAGTAATCTTGCATAGTTAGATTTTTAACAGCATAACAACACCTGCAGCCTTTTGTTGTTTTTTATGAATGTACCCCAGAAGGAAATTAGTTTTTCATTAACAGTTGCCCTTCATTAGTTGTGTTAATATTTTCATGCTGAACATTTTGACAATAGTTATTGTAAAAGATAATCATTGTGATGTTTTTTGTACTGCAGTTTTGAGCAATGACGTTAAGATCCGATTTTTATGATTACAAACTCAATTTAAGTAATTCCAAAAGAGAAGGCTAAAAAAAGCTCTGGCTTCAATGGGATCTGAACTCGTGGCCTTTGCGATACTGGTGCAGTGCTCTAACCAACTTAGCTATGAAGCCATATCTGATAAGAGCAGGTCAGTTCTAGTGGGTCCAAAAATTCCAATTAAAGATGAACGACAATTATTGTGAAAGTTTTTTTCTGTAGTTTTAAGCAAATGATAATGATATGGCTGATGTTAATGAAACACAGCCTTCAAAAGTTCACAGAACGATCAACTTCTTTTTTTCGACTTTTTTGTTGGACAAGTAAAATTTAAGTTTGACACCACAGCGACAGGAAATAAAACACCGTTTCAGACTATAGTCCTTCTTTAGGGTAAAGTATGAAATAACTCGCCTCAGACTACGAGATGACTGAAATTGGATTTCCCTGGTTCAATGATTGAATGAGATAATCAGATCACATTTTAATTTTTTATTACAAAGTATAAAACATATACAGTTAATATGTAATCCTTTTTAGATTTGACCACCATATACTTTAAAAAGTGCAATTCAAGGGTTTGAGTTTAAACCGTATGAATTTATTCAACAGGCAATTCAGGCATACATTTGTCGTATCCAGCCCATGGATAAAGACATGGACTGGACAGACCAGGTAACTGTTGGTCTTTATTAGTTTAATTTCGTTAAAATAATATAACCCTTGCATTTTTATAGTTTAAATAGAACTTTGTTATAGCTCTGCACGTGCGCCAGAAATCTATAACTCCAAGTTCCATCCCGGAACCATAAAAGGTTAAGATTTATGCAGGGAAATGTGTGTTAACTGAATCTTGTCATCTCGTCATGCTTTTAAATCAGTTGTCAAAATCAATTCTTTTTTGATTTTATCATAGTACCTTTTTGTGTTATTTAACTGTGGAGATGCTGCCTTTGCTCTAAGATATATAAATGGTTAGATCCTCACATCTTCTGGGATACGGACGTAAAAAATCGTAGGTCAAGTCTCTCGACTTGCTATCAGGGGACTGCAAAGAACCCCCACACACTTATCACAAAGAATAGGGCAGTGATCCCGGTGTTGTGTTCTTTCCATTTATATATATGTGAGCCGTTATTATTGGACTTTCTAAGATCCTTAGAACTGTTGACCCTGTACAGTATATGCCTGTAAAGCGCATTTAAACATATGTACATGGAAATGCGCTATATAAATTTGATAATAATTGTTTTTTCTGTTTTCTTGCTAGAAATCGGCTCAAGTTTCAATCATGCACAGATTTATGACTGTGCTTTTTAAATGTTCATTGTCACATAAGATATATACAGTTTACTCCTTTCATTAGCATGTTCTGACATTTATAGTATGTTGATCTTTGTTGTTGACAACTTTTACATGACAAGCAGAACGATAGAGGAAACAATTAGGTAGCATCAGACAACATGTTGCTCTTTGAATAAAGCTCATAGCTCTGTCATAAAAGCTATACAAACGTCAGTCATGTGGTAGTGGTTAAGAAAACTTTATCACAAAAGCAACATTTCCGAGCTTGCACTAACTACCTGTCAGAAAAAGAGGTTTTAGACAGTGAAATAGAATTTAATTAGAATATAATTTAGAGAAAGTAGGTTATTGCCATCAAGTCAGCCGAGGAGAAGGCCTGACAAGGTGGCAGATATAGAGCCGTTGCATATGTGCACAATTGTATATGTGCAAATTTCAAGTTGAGGCAGAAAAATTCTCGATTGCAAGGTAATGTAATGTAACAATAGGAAATGTGTGTGAGCCAATCGCAGTATGAGCTTTTAGGAGCGTAACCTCCATGTAAGCACCTTATGTTTGGGTGATAATTGTGCAACTCAGCTTACACTGACAGATCTCTGATTCAAAACTGTTCTTTTAACGTGTAAAGGTATAATTTTTTTTGCTGAGAAGATAAATAAGTATTTCATGGATGATTACACATTTATTAAAGCTCTTTATAATAATTGCAGGCTTTCAACTTTGTCAAACGCTTGATTGAAGGAAAGGAATTGCAAGGAAGAGTCGCATTAAGGTCTTTAAACTAAGTTACTAGCCAGCTAAGATAACTATTTAACTAACCTAACCATCCAACCAACCTAATCAGCCAATCAACCTAACCATCCAACTAACTTAACCATCCAACCAACTTAACCATCCAACTAACTTAACCATCCAACTAACTTAACCATCCAACTAACTTAGCCATCGAACCGACCTAACCATCCAACTGACCTAACCATCCAACCAATCTAACCATGTAACTGACCTACAGTAACTATCCAACAAACCTAATCACCAAACTAGCCAAACAATCCAACCGACCTAGCTATCCAACCAGCATAACTATCCAGCCGACCTAACCATCAAACCAGCCTTATCATCCAACTAACCTAACAATCCAACCGACATAACCATCCAACCAACCTAACCATCCATCCAACCAAAACACCCAACTAACCTAACAGTCCAACCGACCTAACTATCCAACCAACTTAACCATACAGCCGACATAACCATCTAACCAACTTAACCATCCATCTGACATAACCATCCAACTATCCTAACAATCCAAACAACCTGATTATTCAACCAACGTAACTGTCCAACCGACCTAACCATCAAACCAACTTAACCATCCAACCGACATAACTATCCCACCAACCTCATCATCCAAATAACGTAACAATCCAACCGACCTAACTATCCAACCAACTTAACTATCCAACCGACCTAACCATCGAACCAACCGAACCATATAACCGACTTAACCATCCAACCAACCTAACCATATAACCGACCTAACCATCCAACCAACCTAACCATATAACCGACTTAACCATCCAACCAACCTAATCACCCAACCAACATTACCATACAACCGACTTCACCATCCGACCAACCTAATCACCCAACCATTCTAACCGTCCAACCAACCTAACCATATAACCGACTTCACCATCCAAACAACCTAGTCACCCAACTAACCTAACAATGCCACCGACCTAACTATCCAACTGACGTAACTATCCAACCGACCTAACCATCCAGCTGACCGAATTATCCAACTAAGAACATACTCCTCAACCAGACTGCCCTCAAATCAATCTGCCAACATTTTTACTTAATACGTGTTCTTGTACATTATTGATTCTTTTCTGTAGCCTGTGTAGAATGTGTATATGAATGTATTTATGTATGTATTTATTATTTGGAAAAATGCAAAATAAAGGCTTGTTGTTGTTGCCTGTAACCTATCAGAATCTAGAAGATATTGCTTAAGTTTGTTGTCAGAACAAAGTGCTTTTAAGACATCTAAATTCAACTTGCATTACATTGTTCTTTTAGTATTGGTCGAACCATGTGGCTGGATCCATTGGTTGAAAGAGCTGTACTGAAAGGAATTAACGTTACAACCAACTTGAACAATGTGCGTCTGGAGTTGCTGCGGGAAGGAAAAGCAGTTGAGAACAAACAGGTATTGTGATAGTGTTGTTTTGAACATGTCAACATTAGATATTGTTATAATTTACAGTCAAAACGAATGTTCTTTTAATGACAACCTTGCAAATTTCGACCACAACTTTGATATTCTGATTGACAGTTTGAGCAGAGCAAATTGCAATCTGCACGAGAAAGTTTCTCAGTTCATTTCGTACCTCACAGTTACAACTTGTGATTTTTCATGAAAATGTTTCAAGTGCTGCTACTGCTGAGTGGCTCGCAAATTCATCCTCAAAGTACTGCAGCAGTACTTGAAACATTTTCTTGAGAAATCACAAGTTGCAACCACGAGGTATGAAATGAACTGAGCAACTTGCTCACAAAGATTGCAGCTTGCTCCGCTCAAACTGTCAATCAAAATTGCGGAGGAAATTTGCAAGATTGTCATCAAAAGAACATTTGGTATAACTGTAAAATGTAAAAAAATTTTCATCATTCATCTTTACCCCCTACAGTCCTTTCCCTTATCCCTTTCCTAAGACCCCCAGTCTCTTCTTTCTCGTTCAATACACCTAGTTCCTTCTCTCTCTCCCAAAACACTCAGTCCCTTTTCTCTCTCCCAAGACACCCAGTCCCTTTTCTCTCTCCCAAGACACCCTTTCCTAAGACACCCGGTCTCTTCTCACTCTCCCAATACAACCAGTCCCTTTTCTCTCTCCCAAGACACCCATTCCCTTTTCTCTCTCCCAAGACACCCAGTCCCTTTTCTCTCTCCCAAGACACCCTTTCCCTTATCCCTTTCCTAAGACACCCGGTCTCTTGTCACTCTCCCAATACAACCAGTCCCTTTTCTCTCTCCCAAGACACCCTTTCCCTTATCCCTTTCCTAAGACACCCGATCTCTTCTCACTCTCCCAATACAACCAGTCCCTTTTCTCTCTCCCAAGACATTTCCTTTTTTTCTCTCCCAAGACACCCTTTCCCTTATCCCTTTCCTAAGACACCCGGTCTCTTCTCACTCTCCCAATACAACCAGTCCCTTTTCTCTCTCCCAAGACATCCATTCCCTTTTCTCTCTCCCAAGACACCCTTTCCCTTATCCCTTCCCTAAGACACCCGGTCTCTTCTCACCCTCCCAATACAACAAGTCCCTTCTCTCTCTCCCTAAACACTCAGTCCCTTTTCTCTCTCCCAAGATACCCATTCCCTTTTTTCTCTCCCAAGACACCCTTTCCCTTATCCCTTTCCTAAGACACCCGGTCTCTTCTCACTCTCCCAGTATAACCAGTCCCTTCTCTCTCTCCCTAAACACTCAGTCCCTTTTCTCTATCCCAAGACACCCATTCCCTTTTCTCTCTCCCAAGACACCCATTCCCTTATCCCTTTCCTAAGACACCTGGTCTCTTCTCACTCTCCCAATACAACCAGTCCCTTCTCTCTCTCCCAGGACACCCAGTCCCTTTTCTATCTCCCACGACACCCTTTCCCTTATCCCTTTCCTAAGACACCCGGTCTCTTCTCACTCTCCCAATACAACCATTCCCTTTTCTCTCTCCCAAGACACCCTTTCCCTTATCCCTTTCCTAAGACAGCCGCTCTCTTCTCACTCTCCCAATACAACCAGTCCCTTTTCTCTCTCCCAAGACACCCATTCCCTTTTCCCTCTCCCATTACACCCAGTCCCTTTTCTCTCTCTTTTCTTTCTCTAATAAACCAGTCCCTTATCTCTTTCCCAGGACACAAAGTCTCTTTTCTCTCTTCCAAGACAACCAGTTTCTTCCCTCTCAACCACGATACTCAGTCCCTTCTCTCTCTTCCAAGACATCCAGACCCTTCTTTCTCTCCCAAGGCACTCAGACCCTTCTCTCTCTCCCAAGACACCCAGTCCCTTCTCTTTCGGCTTTCTCCAAGTAATTTTTATTATCCTTCTTTTCACCCATTTGGGCCCAGTTGGCCAAAATTATATTAGCACTAACCCAGGGTTACAACTTTAATTCTGTCTTTCTGTTTTCAACCCTTATATAAACTAACTTGAATTGCAATTATGGGGTTCACATTTTGGTTCGATAGAAAATCTGAGGAGTTCTTTATGTGCAGGCTAAATATTTCTTTGGTGAGGTAAATACTCTTTGGATTTCGGCCTTTCCCAGGATTAAAGTTCACCCTTTTTTGCAAAACTCAGGCCTGGGTCCAGTTGTTCAAAACCAATAAGCACTAACCCAATCTTTCTTTTACCAACCTTGTACAGTAGACTTAGGTTGACATTTTGTGTGCGTATAAAGTTCAAACAGTATTTTATATGCAGGGTAAACATTTCTTTGATGATAAAAAATGCTCTTCAATTTTCTGCTTAACCCATGGTTGAAGTTAACCTATTTTTAAACAACTCAGCCCTGGGTTCCAGAATGTCATTGTTCCTTCTCAAAACGTGCCTGGTAAGTGCCCACTGTTTATGGTTATTTCTAAGGTCCCGATTATATGGGACAGGCAAGCCCTGTCGAATAGGTTGATAAACGCGACCTTCACCTGGTATTTTGGTAATCACAAGCCAAATCTTTACAGAGTTTTTGTGGATAGCCAGGATCTCGGTAGAAAAATTCTGCCTTCTCAACGAGGTCCTTGGCCATTCCTTATAATCAGTGCCTAAAATATTTCTTACAAGTTGACTAGCCATGAAATCTTATCAAAATGAATTATATTTCAGCATTTGAAAAACTTGAGAGCACTATGTGAAGACGTGATTGACCTAAGTTCAAATGCAAATGGAGTGTAAGTACACATCCGTTCATTTTAGACAGGATTTTAGATATTAGACCAATTCTTACACATGTAGATGGCTGGATCTTTACAACTCGTGAAGCATCTGTATTTCTAACTGTTTATGTTGACTCTAAAATGTCGAATGCTAAAGAGTACTATTGTAGTGTTGGAATACGCCAAACACCCGTATCTTTGAACCTATAAATACAAATTTTGGATTTTCAGTACAAATATTTCAAACAGAAGAATCTGATTAACTATCCAAAGCAAAGCTTCTACTTAAGAATCATTTTGAGTTATCAAAAACTGTACGGTCAGGTTCGAAAATGTAAGACTTTGAATAGGTATTTGCTGTACGTTGTATTAAGTTTCTTTATTACAGAATTTACATATGTACTTTATAGTGTATAACTTATAACAAAAGCTGGTTTATTATCTCTTCAATTTTTACAAGGTGGCGTGGTTCGTGCAGTGGTAAGATCTCTGCCTTTTAGCCACAAGGTCCCTGATTCAAATCTGGGCTTAGCCGAGGGTTGAACATTGTGTGACCTTCTTTCCCACCAAAGTTGACTCAGCTTTCCATCGTCCCGGTAAAATGAGTACCAGGTTTTCAAAAGCACTTCCCTTGAAAAAACGTTTTAAGAACCTAGTAAATCTATCTAGTTCAGTACAACCTGTTCCTTGCTGCTCAAGAGAAACCAGATACTTCAACAGCAATGGCATCCAATACAATTTCCCTTAATGTAAAACCGATTTTTTAAAAACTATATGCCTGGCAGCTGAAAACAATTTTCAAAATACTATGTGCTTGTAGCCAGGCACGGTTTTCAAAATACTATATGTCAAGCAGCCGGGCACGAATTTCAAAATACTATATGTCCAGTAGTTGGGCACAACTTTTAAAATACTTTATGTCCAGCAACCAGGCACAATTTTCAAAACATTATGTATCCAGCAGTCGGGCACGATTTTCAAAATACTATAATTTTATGCCCATCAGCCAGGTGTGATTCTCAGAAAGTTGTATGCCAGGCAGCCAGATAATATACTACATTCCCGGCAGCTTCAATTAAAATGTGTGAGATGCAATTTAAATCATCATTTGTTGCTCGTTTTATACGGGCTTTTTATTCTTCGTCGACTTAATGCTTGATTTCACTTATCTTTAAGATGCTCTTTGCATTCGATGTGGCATCAATTGTGTATTCTTTGAGTAACATACAAGCCTTTAGGTACTTAAAGCAACTATAGTACATACAAGACAGGCCCTGTACACGAAACTGTTTAGTACAACCTGTGGAAAACGCCATCAAACCAAGTGGAACACGCACTTATAAACACATTTTTATTATGATGACTACATACACTACAGGAAGCTCCAAATTTCAGAATGCTGTACAGTCTAAATTAGTTTTAAAGATTCATAGGTCAAGGAAATTTCGGCAGTAAGATGGTATTTGTTTTGAACTCTTTACCTCGCGTTTTGGTTCTAAACATCAGTATTTTTCAATGACTTCAACAAGCGGATAATCTACTTTTGGTCTGTATGTGCAAAAACGGCAGCCAGGAATAACTCTCATAATTTCAGTGTCTTTTTGAATAAAACAAAATGACTTGGACCATGAAACTTGTTTTTGTTGTTGTTGTTGTGAAATAAAAATACAAATTGCGGTATAGATGTTTGATTTTAGTGTTCGTGCATGGTCGTACTTTGATTTTGGAACCAAATCCACAAGAAGAAAATGAGTAAACAAAAAATTACCTGTATTTCTCTGACCTTGAAGAACAAAATGAAGATATCAGTTCATCAATATAAGTTTCAGCTGTTAGAATTAAATTACTGTCAAGTGTTATAATTGTAATGATTTCTTTTGGCAGCTCGTGCTAGCAGGTCCAGTTACATTTTTAATGATTTATATTTGAAATACGATATCTGTTTCTCCTGTTTGCTCTCCAGCTCTGATGTACCAACTTTTTTGGACACCGTTGAACTTAAAGAGGAAGGCTATCAGGATGTTTATGTATCAGCGGTTGAAGATCCGGGACTTTTCTACGTTCAACTTTCAGCCTCATTGAACAGGTTGGTGCAAGCTTGTAATACTGGAAGAATAAAGAGTTGTCAGAAAAAAATTGGTATATGCCCCGAGCGGGAATCGAACCCACGTCTCCCTATATTCTAGTCAGGAGTGCTAACCACAACACCATCAGGGACCACCACGCTGGCAACGTAGCAGTTTCATGATTAGTTAAGTTGGTTAATGCGCGAGGATTCCCGGGGCGCAATTTTTTCTGAAATGCAAGTGCGGCCTAATACTACTGGAGTGGTTCGCCTTCAACACATGGCTCAGATCAACTAAATAATACCAAATGTGAGGCATATGTGAAACAATAAGCGGCTGTAATGCTGGGTTTACAATGCCCCAGGTTATGCAAAACAAAAGAAAAAAAGAAAATATAACAACTAAGTCGTTGGAACTCAATGACGTTTTTGCCCTTAGCAGTAAATTGATTTAAAGGGAAGCTCAAAGCCAAAATTATTTTTTTTTGTTAAACTTCATCTGTTTGGGATTCAAGAAATTTACTTTCTAAAGCGATTCGCTTGTTCATGTTCTGCAAGAATGAATAAAAAAGAGCTAGTCAGTACCATGGGGGCCGCCATATTGCACTGACGTCTGACGTCACAACCTCAAACTATTAAAAGAATCAGCTCTATCGCCTTGTTCGGACTGTTTTATTGCTTGCATTTTTCGTAAAATTATTCAATAGAATAGAAAAACTGTTTTATTGCTTGCATTTCTTCAAAAACAAATTACAATTTGACGTTGTGACGTCACGGTTCACCTCGCATGTTTTATAAATTATGCGACTTGGAGAGTCGCCCAAAAAATTACATTTCTGGAATCCCAAACAGATGTTCTTAAACATAAAAAAGATAGTTTTGGGGTTTAGTTTAATCTAGAAATGTTTGAAACAGAACTATAAGCAGAGTAGCCACGGTCCTTGAAAATCCTGGAAAGTCCTGGAATTGGGAAAAAAAATTCCAGGCCCTGGAAAGTCCTTGAATTTGGGTTGTGGTCCTTGAAAATCCTAGAATGAGCCAAAAATTTCTTTCTTTACTTCCAAAATTAGTAAAAATAAGCTGTTTGTTAAAATATTTTTTATGTGACAGCGTTGTAAAACCAAAACCGCGACTCCTGAAGGCTTGATTTTTATCCAGAAACAAATGTTCTAAAGCTTGATAATACAGTATGTGTATTGTTAAACTAATTTTTTAAAAAAACATGTAAAATATTCAAGTTTTTTTTGATCGAGAAGGTCATGGATTTGCTTGAAAATATCCAGGAAAGTCCTGGAAAAGTCCTTGAATGTCACATTCAGTAAATAGTGGCAACCATGTATAAGAAAAAAAGCTGCTTCTGCCAACAAATATTCAAATTACTGAGAAGCTGCTCCGTATAAATTAACATATCATCATAGTTAAATTCGTTAAAAAGCTTTCCAGCAACCAGAACCCAGGGTTAAATTCTTAATCCATATACCTGTTTTAATCGTATAGAAACTGAATTGAGCTATAAGTTTTGCTTCTTGAACTTTGGCTTAACCATGTTTGAAGTTAAGCAGCCTTTGAACAACCCAGCCTTGTCATCGTCATCTTCATCAACAACATCATCTTTGATGGTCATCGCTTTTGACATTGCCACTGTCATTGTCATTGTCGTTTTTGTGGTTGTCATCACTGTTGTTGCGTGCCATTCAATCAGGTTAGCTGTTAGTGAATTTTCCTGTTTCGTTTTTTAGTTTGGATGAGTTGCGGGAAAGGATTGATGCCGATGTTAACAGGATGGATGCTGAGGCTGGAGACACTGACATTGGGTCTTTGTGTCTTGCACAGTTTACACATGATGACAAGTAAGAAATAAAATTAAATTACATTAATACTTGATTCACTGTCAGTTGTGAAGAAAGTGGCTGCTCGTTCTTCAATTTCTGTAGATCGGAAGGGCAGTTTTTTTGTGTTATAAAAGACGTCTGTATAAGAATATTGCTTTGATTGTGGGAGTATGGGAGTATCAGTTAGCATGAATTCTTGCATTGTACATCCACGCATACAGCTGTATTGAGTAACATATTTATAAGAATCCATACAATCAAGTAAAATCTTACTCTGAAAAGCCAAGAGAATAATTTTATTAGAAATTGTAGCTGTACATAAAAATAAAAGAAGTAAAGAATGATCCACATTTGTTTGAATGCCAAATTTTACAACTTTACATCTTTCATATCTTAAAACTAAAGCAGTTGAACATAGATTCAAAAGTTCAATTCCTAAAATGCTTACAAAAAAAAGAATAAGAATATCGACGTAAGACGCATTTCTCGATCGGGCGGGACACTTAACAAGTATTTTTTGTCTGACCTTAATTTACACCATAATGCACTTTTGTGAGAAAAGGAAACAGGCCTGTAGTCGATATAATTCTTAACGGTATTCTATCAGGTGGTACAGAGCACGAGTACAAGGGACACGCCCTGGTAATGAGTATGACGTGTTTTACGTGGACTATGGTGACAGAGAGTGGGTCACAAGAGACAGAATCAGATCCCCCTGGAGAGACATTCTTCAGCTCCCCTTGCAGGCAATAGAGTGCTCATTGGGTAATGTTGTGCCCCTAGGTAAGGACACAAGCCATTGCTTCGATTTATTAGCTTTGTTTTTCGATAAAAAGTTTTTTTTTTTAAATAGAGCAGATTCATCTTAGTCTCATTATATTAGTTTCCCAGGGATGTTGCTGATACTCCTGGAGTATCAATAGCTCATAGTTGCTCTTCAAAGCTGGCTAATGATATGATACAATCTTTATGACGATGGGGGACCCATAGCTCTTTGGTACCTCGTTATTCGTCGCTCTGCTGCTCATTCTCTGAGCCTAAGCTCGCAGGTTTCCAACCCAGAAAGGAGGGCACTCCTCCACAGGCAGTGGTCCTGGGCATCCTCATACTAAGTCTTCATATCGATTTGGAAGGCGCAAAGGTCCTCTTTAATGCAATCCTTCCAACGCTTGCGAGGGCGCCCACTTTGCAGTTATGAACGCAATATAAGTAATTGCGAAAGTTAGATAGCCAGTAAGAGTTGGTAGGTAGAAGGGAGACGGTAGATGGAAAGATTAAGGATATGATTATTTCGTCAGCGTGTGTGTTATGTGAGCTATGGAAGGTGTAAAGCTCTCTGGTGGTTCCAGCAGGTACATATAAAGACTTCTAGGTTAGTTGTTGAATCAAGGTGGCCCCCAAACAGAAGTTTATTTGCTTCCTAAATCGTCATCATTGTCGATTTTTTTTTTCAACAAAATGTCCACTACATGTGGGTTTCGACTTTCGATAGGTGCCCTCCATTTGTCTCTATCGAAGGCATCTTCATCTGTGAGGATACAAAGCCTCATGTTGTCATGCACAAGCTGTGACCACTGCATTCTTCAGTTGTAAGAAATGGCCCTTACTCATTTTTGTGGCTACTACCTGGTAACCAGGCAGAGTAACTCGAATCGTCGGTTTGTCTTCGATTTTTCGCAAATGAAGCAACAGATCGGACAAACCAATACAGAAATGTGCGAATGTAAGTGCGCTGAAACGATTTTACGCTCTGATTGCTTGATATATTCATACCTAATAAGCAATGTTTTGACGCCAAGTTGCTCTGTGAATAAACAATTAGTTTACGTTTTAAGGTGGTTCTCTTCGAATTTTTTTAGGTTTATCCTTTAATTTTTTCTTAATTGTTGGGCAAATTTAAGCCTCGTTGTTCTTAATAAATTTTTCTTACAAATTGAGATTTCAAGAGGTGGGGAAAATATTTTTCTTAAAAGTGCAAAATTAATTGGCAAGAAACTATTTCCTTTGGCCAAAACTGTTTGTAGCTTATTTGTTTTGTATACTATAAGAGCAGTTTACAAAACTTTCCAGAATATCAAGTATTATGAAATTGTTGCTCATTTCAAACATAACTTTGGATATTCTAGACAACGAGTGGAGCAGCGACAACAGCGATGCCTTTTGGGAGTTGGTGATTGACAAGGTTCTGGTTTGCAAGGTAACGTGTCTTTGCATACAATACATCCTTTTATTTACAATTTTTAGCTCGTTTCAGGCCTTTGTGGCGACAAATAGCGTTACCGGGCTACAATTTGTCTCATTAAATAATGGTTTTGTTAAGAACTAGGAAGCTCAGCGGCAATTTAAATAAAAAATGTGTGAAATTTAATTCAAATATTCAATTAATTTGGCAAATTTGGTTGGTCTAGCATTAATTTTGTAAAAAGATACCGAAAAAATATAGTGACCAGTCCTCGATCACCAGTGCCGGTTTAGGGTTAGTGGGGTTTTGGAAGTTAAAGGTTTTCTGTTTTTGATTACTTAGTTCCTGAACGCTCAGTTCTTAGCATTCTCTTGAATGTTGCGTTATTTAAATGTTGTAATACGCCACTGGTTGTGAACTCTTTTCTCAGGGCATAAAAGTAACTTTTTTTCAGTAGTTACTTGGCTCCTAAATATTTTCAAATGACAGCCAGTTCCAAAAACTTTCATGCAATTCATTTCATATTTCAGGTGACATCAAAGGTCGGTTCTCTCATTGCTGGCTGCCATAAGTTCATTGTGGAGTTGTTTGATACAAGCTCAGAACACGACATTGTGATGAGTAGGGAGCTAGTGGTGGGTGGACATGCGCAGACGTCACCGGAATGCATGCAGGTAAACAGCCAACATTGTTCACAATGATATTGATAATGATGATCACTTTTGAACAGATCTTTAATGTTGTTTGCAATCCTGTGTACGTTTCTAAAGCTATACAGTTATGCCCTTTATAAGCAAATGGGTCAATCGTCGATGTTGATTTTTTTTAGACATTGTTTCCAGAGGCAGTGATGGTGGATTCCACTGAAGAGTGTGAGGTAACACGACCACTGACATTCGTTACTATAAGCTTTAACTTCCTGAAGCTGGGGTAATGACTGTGTTAAAGGGAGATGGGCAGTGGGGCAAATGATCATGTGTGTAAACGGGAGAAAGGAAGAGGAGCGGGGGTAATGACTATGTGTGTAAACGGGAGAAAGGAAGAGGAGCGGGGGTAATGACTATGTGTGTAAAAGGGAGAAGGGGAGAGGGGAGGGGGTGATGATCATATGTGTAACGGGAGCAAGGCAAAGAAATTGAGGTTAGTAACCAAAATTCGATTCTATACATGTAGTTTCAAAGAAGATATTGGTGTGGCAAAACCGTTAATGAGCTCTGATAAGTGTTAACATCAGTTTTGTGAACTCAACAGTTTACCTTTGAACGAATTCCAAAGCTGTGCTTGGAACTACATACTACTCTTGTAAGTATCTGTTACTTTGAATAGAGATTATTACATATCGTTTTTCGTATTGTATCATGAACATTCTTTTAGTTGTTTTTTTTTTCCATTTTGACTTATAAAAATCTTTGAACAAAGCTCTGATTGTTTTGGTGGTACCTATGCGAAATTTGAAGAGCATCTTCCTAAAAACCCAATAAGCCGTGAATTTGAAGCCGTGTTGAAAACGAGCTTCATTGTTGAGAAAAGGCGGGAAACGTGCGTCCATATTGAAAACAAGTTTCATTGTTTGAAAAAAGGCGGGAAACGTGCGTCCATATTGAAAACAAGTTTCATTGTTTGAAAAAGGCGGGAAGCGTGCGTCGCAAAGCCAGTGACATGATAATACAAGCAATGTAATTGGTGGAAAGTATTTCTATCGTGCTTTTTCATTGGACCATTTTACCTGGAAGTGATACGGCGCTGAAATGGTTTTTCTTTACTGCTTTATCACATAGATATCTGTTTGAAATATGTAATAAATTGTTATAGTTCTAGTGCGAAAATATTTGAGTTGTGTAGTTTCAAAAGCCTACATTTTTGTGTATAACCACATTTTTGTACATGGCTGCTGATAAAACTACATGTTTTGGTGTTTCTCAAAACAAGCGATGAAAAGAAAGATTGATATTTAATGCTATGAAAGCATAAACAAATAAAATAAAAATGAATGAACGAATGAATAGATGAATGAATAAAAGGGGATTGTCACCTTTAGCACAATCAACGTCAAATGTGATATCGTTAAGGATACACGGGACAAAATACTTCGAAAAATTATCATTTTTCCGAAATTTGTTCTTCAAATGGAACAATTAAAGTTTTCTAATTCGAAAACTCCAACTAAAAATATTGTTTTGTTTTTGAGATACAGCGGTTTTTTTTTACACCTTAAAGTAAACGCCGACAGTGACAACATAAGTATAAAAGTCCGCTTTTTAGCTTATCGTTTTTGGTGCAGATTTTGAACTTCATGAAGTTTATTCTCCACGATCATTAAGTCAATTTTCACAAAACTTGGACAACTTTTTCTCATATGCCTCAACTGCAAAAAGGATTGACCATTTTTTTTTATTTTGCCCCATTCTTGATTTATTCACATTTTCCTGAAAGGAACAAATGAAAACAACAGTTCCAAGTTCAAAAAATTATGAAAAAATTTTGAGGCGCTTTAAAAAAAATCTGAGGCACCTTTTTGTACTTCAATGTAAGTAGATTCGATTGCTCAACAAAACAAACGCGTGACGCTTAACGCTTTGGAAAATAAACTCGAATATAAATTAGTGTTGTTTTAAAAAATTCGCTCGCGCAAGAACAGTAAAAAAAAATAGCTAAAACTGATAACAATTTCGAAAAATTCATTCTTCTTTCAGAAAATGTATACTTTATTAAAAATCGGCCAAATACTTTGCGGGTTACACGTTTTTTAGTCAAACGCCCTTGTTTTGTCCCGTGTATCCCTTAAATATAACTATTACACATTTAAAAAACAACACAACATTTTTGATTCTACAAAACATGTCTCGATTGAATCAATCGATCATCTTTGGTTGGAATGAAACATACGGTGGCTTACTAATTATTTGTAGGTTAGAAAGTGCCTTAAGTAGGCCGTCGCATATACAATGAATTGATGTAAATCACTTGAAATTTCGGCAGAGTGAGGAGAATTAGAAAAAAGGTGAAAAAATTTGCATAATGATAATGATAATAATAATAATTCATTTCTATCGCGCAAATTCAACAAGATTTTTAAATGCGCCGTACAATATTACATTAAGTTCCTAAATAATTCTAATAAACTGAAAATCTTGTGTAACCTATGTTAAAACAACTATAAATGTCTATATCTAAAGTCATTAAGAATGAGCTTTTTTAAAAAAGAAACGTTTTGACATCTTTGACATTCTCAGTGTTTCTTATTGACTGAGGCAGGCTGTTCCATAATCGTGGTGCAGCAGCCACAAAAGCTCTGTCACCAAGGGTAGAAAGAGTTTTACATTTCGGAGGCGAGAGCAGAAACTTGTCGTTGGATCTGAGACTGCATTACATAAAGAGACCTACATTTACAGGAAAAAGTTGATTTTAGTAACGGTTGTTCCCATTCAATACGAAGGGCTTCGATGATTTTTAATTAAAAAGATTAAAAAACATTATCTCAAATAAAACCTATTTGTTGTTGGAAACAGTCAACAAATTTCTTGTAAGCGAGAAAAAAGAGACTTAAACAGATTCGCATCCGAAAAGCGGCAAGAACTCGTCGATCGACAGCTAGTAGCGTCAACAAACCGAACCAGTGATCGTGCGAACGAACTAGTAACTTTGTGATGTTTTACAACTGTAAATAAAAAACGTACAAATGAACCAACCATGAAATAATCTCTGTGTCCTATGTACTTTACAAATATTTAACAATTATTACACAAACGCGTATTGAAAATGAGGTGAAATAAAGCTGACGAGGTGCGAAGCGCCAAGTTGGCTATTTTCCCCACATGTCCAACAAGACCTGAGTGGATTAATTGCTTTATTATATTTATTCATTTCTGAACAATTAGACACTCTGAAATTATAGTCAAATTCTATTGAATGCTGTTTCACTTTTACAAAACACACGTGAAAGTGATGTTTATATATTAGGTCATTCGGTATATGAGCTGATAAGCGAGATCGAGATTGAGTGAACCAATCAGAACGCTAGAGACCCAATATTCTAGGTTGGAAATTTAATAGATATTAGATACCGTAAAATCCCACGTTAAAGCCCTGGGCTTATATAACTCCATTAAGGGGTTTGGGCGGGCTTATAAACGGGGGGAACTTATATCCGGGTGGGCTTATAAGTGGAATAAAAAAATTTTTTCGGAACGTCAAGATAAAATGAATTAAAGCTAGCATACCATTACATTCAGAGTTACATTTCTAATACATTTATTATACAACACAGTCAAACGGAGAATTTATTTCAAGAATATCTATAAAACACTTATGCGACTGGAACAACTAGAACGGAACAGAATGAAAGTCTTTTTAGACTTATACAACTTACACTTTTTAACGTGGGATTTTATGGTAATTGGAAGGAACTGATTAATTGAAAAGTGCAACTTGTTCTATGTCAATTCCTGATGGTGTTAAACACAAACTTTGTTGTTTTATAGGATTCACTAGAAAAGATCAAGTTGGCGGAAGAAATTCAAACTATAGTTATGAATAGCTCATGGTAAGATTTTGTCTTGTGGCACTGCAGTAATGTATGACAACAAGGTTTATCTTTTGGGGAGTTCAGGGGAAAGGGGTACAGTGCATTACAATACAAAGTTTCACCCCTTAAGTTTCAGCAATTTGCAAATGTTTTTGAAGCAAGGGCAAGTGGAGTTGTTTACAGAAGAAAAAAACGGTCAATTACAAATTAATATTGTTGTTTTTATAACTTTTTAAATATTTCATAACAACAGTACATTGTTCGATGTTTGTTTTCCAGCGTGTGTGGTCTGGTTGATAGTTTTTCTCTCTGTGAAGGCATGAACACAAATAACATAACCAAATATCAAGAAGGCATAGATCTTAAATTCGAAGAAATTCAGAGCCATACAGGCTGCAAGCAGTACGTGTGTTTGCACAAAACAAGACTCTGCTCGCATCCGCCATGTTGAACACGTGTTGAAAGTATTTGCCGATCTTCTATTATTTTGTATTTTATTTGCTCAAGAAATTCTCGACACAAAAAAAACAAGCCTACTGGGGAGAATAATAACAATCATGATGATAATCATGATAATGATGATGATGACGATCATGATGATCATGATAGCAACGGTTTTGTTAGCATTTCACTGGGTGGCTCTTCTGTGCAAAACTAACCTAGCACAGCCATAATTTTAATTAAAAGTGGCAGCCGATATTACTAAGAAAGGAAAACCGGAGTACTTAGAAAAAACCTTTGCAGTCAGATTGAAAGTTAACAAATCTCAGGCCACTTGCAAAAAACAGGATTCAGTCCCAGGTCGTAGAGGTGGAGGGGCGAGTGATAACCACAACTTGAGCTTTATTTATCATAGCATATTGATAATATATTGATATGGAATTCACAACCGTTTTTACCCTGCATAAATAATTTTGGAGTTTTTATTCTGTCATAATATAGCTAGCTAAGCTAAATCCTTTTACAAACCTAAGTGGCCCATTAAAGTCGACGCTTATCTCCGGTTTTTGTAGTGTTAAGCGGATAAGAATCATTGAATCCCCCTGAACAGAACACTAATCCGTCACAGGTTAGTCCCTAGCAGAAGATGGTACTCATTTTACTGACCTAAGGAGGATGGAAAGCTGAGTCAACTTTGGCGGAAAAGAAGGTCACACAAATGTTCAACACTTGGCTGTGCAGGGGATTGACCATGGGACCTTCTGGTTAAAAGGCAGAGGTCTTGCCACTATGCCAACCACGCCGCCGCTAGAACAAAATATAGTAGCCCAAAATGATATAAATTATTAGTCGAGGATAAAACCTTTATAGGTTATTCAGTGGTATCAAGTGGGAAACCATGGAGTATACCACGTGTCACTTGTATTCCATGAAATATTAATGCCATTTTTTATAAAACAAATGCTTTGACTAAAATGGGTTTTTTTGCAGTGCCAAGGATGCTATTCGTGAGGGTGGGGGTGTGAAGTGCTTGTGTCGCCTACTAAATGTCACCAGGGGACCCACAGTACAAGAGCACCTCATCGTTGCACTTGGTAACCTAGCTTTTGATAATGAAAGGTTGGTTCATGGTCTGTTATTTTGGTTTTAGCTCGTGGAGCGAGGTATTGGAGTGGCCAAAGGTAGATAAAGCGCAGAAAATAGAAAATTCATTAACCAATAAAAATACTTTAGATATATTATGTAATCTTTGAGTGTTTGGCACAGATTTAAAAACGTGCAACAAACCACGTAGACAGCCTAGGTTTGTTTAGAGTAACAAGAGCATGAAAGAAAACGAGGAGATGTTTTTAGAATCTTGATAGATTTACATAGTGCTTTTCTCCTAAAGATCCAAAGTGCTTTACACTTCTAAAAATTTCCAAGCTTTTAGTAGTTCGGAGTATCTGAGTATCCATGTTCACCTTTGCTCCACGAGCTTATCAAAATATGCTTTTAATCTTGTTTCATATCCAGCCACAGAATTTAAATTATATTAGGCCTTTTGAAGCAAGTGATCAGATGGTACAAATAATGCTGTCAATTGTGGCGGGCAGAGGAATGGAACATACAAGGCACAAGTGTGATTTTTCGTTGTTTTAAATTTTTCAGTGGAGTCTGTCGCATTCGTTTGCCAACCAGACTAGCATTAACTGTAGTTACACTGGGCTATTTTTCCCGTATGTAAGAAACTTCTAGCCGATGGGACTTTGTTTTGTAAGTATAACCTTTAATTTCTGTGTGAAATTGCCCACGGGGATTCACCATTGATACATCAAAAAGGACAAGAGAATAATTCATGACAGTTCCCAAGCTAAAAAAGCTTGCATACAGGGAACCCGAGATCGACTTAACCAATCACACAGCAGAACGTGGTAAACACAGTAAGTCGCCAACCAAATTAGATGTCAATATCAATATCATGACGACTTTGGCATGTACAGAAGTGGTCTTTATGAAACAGCAGTGGCCATGGCAGGTTTTATTTTTTCCTATAAATGCTTCTAATTATTTATGGCTAATAGGGTACTAAAAAGTGCAGGTTTAAATCCAGCATGTTATTTTGATGTATTTCGAATCATGTTGGACCAAAAATTATTTTAAACTATTTGACGGAGATGGGTTAGAAGATGTCAATAATGAAAGCGTATGGGCCATGTTCTTAGTTATTGATAAAAGCAAGCAAAACATAACCGTAACATTTCCTCTGTGGCAGCACATTCATTACAGAATGATTGAGTAGAGAGAGAAGTGAGACAGGAAACGCGTTTTGAGCAAGTTTGCTTAAATTATTACCCTCACCAAATCGGGGTTGTTGAAAGACAACCTTTGTCCGTGCTGAAGTTATAATGTATCTCAGAAAATTTATTTATGTGTAACTGACAGTGTCTGGCTAAATTTAAACCCAAGCCAAACCTGAACCAACCCAAGCCAAACCCGACCTGACCCAAGGGTAACAGGTCATTTTGCCCCACGGTCGTTTCGCTCCAAGTCGTTTCGTCCCACTTCTTAGGTCGTTTTGCACCAAGTCGAAGTTGTTTCGTCCCATGCTACGTCGTTTCGCCCCAAATAGTTAGGAATACTTTGTATTGTATTTGGGGCGAAACG
>JAOCPT020082696.1:0-14263 GCA_026546935.2 Palythoa grandiflora | reverse complement strand
GGGCATATTTTTTTTGTCTCCCTTAAATCATTTTCTTTAGCTGAAGGCAAGTTAAAATATTTCTTAAAGTGATATTGTTTATGCAGCAGTTCAGGTCATTCCAGTATTTCTTGCCAAGCTAGTTTATTCATACTTTGCTCACAAAGCTAACACTAACTAGTTAAATGCATTCAAATGTGCTTTACTAGGAAAATGTTTGATGTAGTATTAGAGTGCAAACCATTGCCCACTAAGTTTTCAAAGATTTACAGTTTGCACTTTACTGCATTGTTTTTTTTTTGCCTTTGCCTGGGCATATTTTTTTTGTCTCCCTTAAATCATTTTCTTTAGCTGAAGGCAAGTTAAAATATTTCTTAAAGTGATATTGACAACATGGCGAGGGTTATGGCGATCATTCTTGTACTTGTTATTCTCCCAGCTGCTCACTCGTTGATATGTATGTGTAGCGAAGGAATCGGATGTGGAGAAGACCACATGCACCACAATCTCACATGTAATACAACAGGGAAATGTTACAAGAAAATTGAATGGGACCGTGACTTTGAAGTGATTTCATATGGATGTATTCCGACAGAGATTGAGTCCCATTTTTCTTGTAAGACAGACTTTTCAAAGCATGTGAAGAGAAGACATGGGGTTCTTTGCTGCAACTCCAGAGATCTGTGTAACTCTGAACTGGAGCCAACTATACCACCGACAACTGCACCTAAGCCATCAGGTAGCAGTAGTGGCCCAGAAACAGCAGACATCACAACAAAGCACTATTTCATCCTGTTTATAAGCGCTGGTGTCTGTACTGTTGTGTTTGGGGCGGGAGTAACTATGACTCTCTTAAATACATGTTAAACTCATACCTTGCTCGTACACTATAGACATTTGATCTTCTTCTTGTTCCCGCCGGAAATGCTTTCGTCAAATGTTCTTTCGAGTAAGTAGCCCTTGAGAGTCGTAGTTGCTGGCAGCAGTACCTTCACGCGGTCCCGCCGGTCAGTAGCTGGAATACCATCTCCAGTGAAGCTAAACCTGCTGCCACTCCAGTCGGAGTTTTTAATCATTGCACTTTTTTTACCCATTGTGTTTTTTTAATAGCGGTTCCACTGAGCTGCAAGTGCAATACCTTCCGGGGAAAATGACACTAATTTGTCATGAATGTGGATTCATTGCTAAAAGCAAAGGGGGACTTGCAGGTCACCTCAGAAGTCATAAAAGGAGACGTGATTCCACTCTGTCTGCTAATCCTGTAATTACTGCTGGTGTTAATGATTCTATGCTAAATGATGCTGGAAATGCTAATGTATGCCCAATCTGTTTGAGAACTTTTAGTTCTAAAAGTGGCAAATCAAATCATATGAGAAGGGCTCATGCTGAGAAATATCATGAGACTTGTGCGTCAATTGTAAGAGTGAAAGCTAGATGGTCAGATGAGGAAATGACGCTAGTAGCGCGGGAGGAGTTAAGGTTGCGAAGGGAAGGCTATAGTGGTAGTATTAATGCTGCTATTAATTCTAATTTCCCAACAAGGTCGGTTGAAGCCATTAAAGGCTTGAGGAAACAATCTAAATACATCAAAATTAAGAAAGAAGTTGAGGCGCTAGTCATTGAACCACTGGAAATATTAAATAATGAAACATCTAATTATGTAAATGATAGAAATGTAAATGAAAATGAACCGGGTTTACCCGTTGACAATATTGAACAAACTATCCCTGAGTGGGCTAAAGATTTGTTAGATGCAATTGACATCACTCACATTCAAAACACCTCAGTATTTGAAAACATATGCCCTGGAATACCTAATGAGTATACACGTGGTCAAATTGATGCTGAATATATTTATGCAGCAGTTCAGGTCATTTGGCCTATAGACCTGTGAAGATCTCCTAGTTCTCAAAATGCAACAGCCTTTTAACTTTTCATTGTCTACAATAGACACATTTGACCACGCACAATTGGCCTAATAAAGTCTACATTTCCATTTTTGTAGACCTGCAAAGCTTGGTGTGATCATAGACTTCAACAATGCCAAAACCCAGAGATTTTCCTTAATAATCCAGACTCTGGCCTTATTGCTTTGAAATTGTTTGTGGAACGATGAAAGGTTCTTATATTAATGTCTTATCAGTTATAGGGTTAATATGAGGCTCGACCACGCCCAATTTTGTATCTTTAAGGGGTCAAATTTAATTTTTCCGACGATCATCCCCGCCCGCTTGTTGTAGGGAGTACCCACCCCCCTCCCGGGGTTCATACTCAATTTAACCGAACGTTTAATTCAACGCAACTGCCAACCGTAAGTGAAACAATTGCCTTCATCACTCACTTTTTCTGACGACTCGATTTGCGCACTGGTTCAGCCATTATTTGCCGTAGCAGTTTTTCGGTGTCACTGTCTACTTTAGGATTCTCTGACTGATCCACGTCTTGAGAATTAACGAGCTCATAAGCTGAAAGTAATTTTGAAACACCATTATTACGAACATCTTTACTACTTGGTTAACAAGTTTTTTGAACGAGAATAAACAAACGAGCAAACGTGCACGTGGGAACCTCGTGAGTGGGTTAGTGAGAAACATGCAGAAGGGTCACAGAATGCTTAACTGTGAGCTTTTATCACCAGTTGATTTGGTTTTCTGTAAATTGGTTTACTAACTGCTAGCAGGCTTTTTAATTCGCAACATTAAAATTACCTTCGCCATCTTCCTCTTCTGCGCTTATTCCAAGCGCTGCAGGGAAAAAAAGAGACAAGAAGCATTACTAAAATACAGCCGCTACACGCCGACAGAAAAACATTAGTTAATTAAAAAAAAACACCTCATAGAATTAGTCACTGACATAACCACACAACCGAGGACAGAAAAATTCAATAAATTTAAAGGAGTCGACTGTTTACGCGTTGTTGAGTTGACGCGTTGACGTGTGGATGAGTTGAAAAGGGGGTACAGCTATCTGTGAAGGGGTATTCTGCAGTTGTTCCAACTCCTGATAAGTCTATTGGAACAACCCTCAAATTCATACCTTATAGCGCTGAGATCAGGTACCAAAACGTTGTTGTTGTTGCTCTCATAGGCACCTGTATCACTTTCCTTGACTTTTCTTTTAATGTGTTTTCTATAATAATGACTAGTGAACGCGCTTGAAGTTTTGAAAGGAGTCTTGCAACATGTTGGACAGAATCCTTTGTGTTCATCAAAGAAGAAATGGACAAAGCTTTTCCAAGATAATAACTCTTTGGGTTTTTTTCCAAACAGGCCAGTGTTATTCTCTCTTTTTCTCTCGGAAAAATCATCAGAGTTTTCCAACCGGATAGAAAGTTCTCTAAAAAAAATAGCTTGGAGATCTTCTTCGACAGAAAGTTCCCCCATTAAATCCTGTAAAAGTTGTGAGGGGCAGTGTTCAGCGTGTTCCTCCAAATCTGCTGGCAATTGTGAGGGCCCGGGTGAGGGGCAGTGTTCAGCGTGTTCCTCCAAATCTGCTGGCAATTGTCAGGGCCCGGGTGAGGGGCAGTGTTCAGCGTCATAAGAATGTTCTTTTTCACATGTTTCACGGTGTATCTTGTTCAAACTAATCGAATGACACATGTCTTTGTCTAGGAATGACTGCGATACAGGGTCGCAACTTTGAATCAAGCTTCTTCAAGGAAATCTGTGATCTGCTCGACATCAAGAAGGTAGTTCATAGTGATAATCTTAAGTTGTACAAGAGTAAGGATGATATTGAAAAAAAGAAGTCCGTTGAAGTCAAAGACAAATTGTCGAGGAAGAGTGAACAGAAGAAGAAGAGAAAAGAAAGAAGGATACACAAGAACAGAATTCTGAATCAAGGAACAGAAACTTGCACGATAACACTAATACTGATGATAGCAGTGGAAGTGAAGAACAGGACAGTTCGAATGATAGCAGTACAGAAGATAGCAGCAGTACAGAAGAAGATAGCAGCAGTACAGAAGAAGATAGCAGCAGTACAGAAGATCACAGTGAAACAGATAGCAATAAAAGTAAGGAGCATGGTGACAAAATTAGTAGTAATGGTGACACAAGTGATGATCATGATACTGAAAACAAGCCACAGAGACGAAAAAGACAGGAACTAATTAGATATGGGGATTGGTTATTTAATGCTGTGGAAACATACTTTATGACAGACGATTAAAAGAAACACTTAAAGGAACAAAAAAAAATTGTAATTTTATGTTACATTAGTGCATTTAGCACTGAAGTTGTATACACAGATAAAGTCCACTATTTAAAGAGAGGGAGGAGCAGTGTAGAGATAGGACAGTTATAGTCACGTATAGCACGAGCTATTATTCAAAGAGTTATGACGAATGTTGTAGTTTCGTTCTCTCAAGCAGTTAACAGAGTGAGAAGAACTTTGTAAGTTTTTGCAAATAAAATAACCTTACACAACACTTTTCATAAAACGTGTAAACCTTGAATATCCCTAACCCATTTCAATCTCTTGCGTGTAAATGTAACTTTTTACATCGATGAGTATTATAACAATAAATGGTTATAGTCACCAGCAATAAGAGATTGAAAGGCCGTATGCAATAGCATACAGTACTCATTGCCATCAATCACAGCGTCACTACCAATAAGAGCACTATAGCTTTTTCTATATTGAAATTGAAAATATGTGTCAAAGACACTTATCAGCGTGGGCAATTCCTTTAAACGTACAAACGATTGCCCTGCTAAACAACATAAAAATGTATACAACTCATTACCAACCACCATAATGCCAATTAAATCATTTTCGCCACAAATTAGGCCTTTACAATTATACATCAAAGAAAGTAAAGCCATCAAAACACACTGTTGTCCCCCATGTTCTCCAAACATTAACACATTTACTTCATGAAACAAAGCCTCTATTGTTTTCGCACTATCCACTTACACAGACGAATGCCCATCAATATTGAAAAAGCTTTCCTATTTCAAAGTGTTATTTTACTTTTCAACATATACTTTCATTTGAAACACTTTAACATATACAAATTTTAAACTATTAACATATACACTAAAAGACCTGGGTGCGAGTAATAAAAATTTTTATGACATTTGTTTTTTTTATGTAAGTCTTTTCACTCAAAAACACATGTTCCAACATATGTTGCAAAGTATTTTTTATTTTTTTGGTATTTAACATTTTCAAACTTCTAAAGTAACTTTAATTGCTTCATGATCGGAATAGTACACACTTAAATTTTTTGTTGAAACCTTGCTTAAATCGTTTTCTTTAATATATACTTGATCTAACATGCTCCCAGAAAAAACAAGGGTGGGTTTTTTAACAACTTGAACAAATCCATTATTAAGAAGCACCTGCTTCATAGGTACTATAGCTTTTTCGTCCAAAAAATTCATATTAAAATCACCAAGTACCACATCTACATTCAGATACCGAAGAACATCATTCAAATTTTGCAAAAAAAGGTGGTTATTAATTCCCTTTTTTTGTAGATAAGAATAAATGTTAAACTTTTGACATCAGAGAAACCACCATGCATAACAAACTTTAGTCCATTTATAGAGGAAATATACAAAATGTCATCAATGTTCAACTCATTTTTATAACACACAGCTAAACTACAATATTTATCTGCATCATTATCTTGTCGATACAATTTAAAAGGAACTAAATCTGATTTGATACATTTATCGCAATCTTCTGAGATCAGTTGCGTTTCAGTTATTAGCAAAATATCGTTATCTATAACTTGTTGATCGTGTTTTACATCTACAGAATGTTTTTTCAATGAGCGAATATTCACACTTTGTTCTTGATAACATTTACGTCACCACACACGTCATCGGAATATACTTTTTCGTCTCTTAAACGTTTATATACATCGTTGACTTTACAATTAGCTCGTATGTGTTTCTCTTTTAATTCTCCCAAAAGAAATAAACCTTCCTGCGACTTAAAGCCACGTATATTTGTCCATAGTTGAAGTTTTTTTGCTTTTTTAATTCACAGCTAACAACCACCTTATTCAATGTTAATCCTTGGACTTTGTGTACTGTACACGTGTAAGCCAAACATAACGGATATTGCATTCTTTCGATTTCAGGAGATGACATTTTTCCAGGTCGTATTTTTATTTTTACAAGTATTGGGCTAATAGGTACAGATTTTGTTTCTCTGGCAAACTTGTTGTTGCAGTTTGCAATTCTAGCCAGTCCAGCCTTTTCGTCGTCAAATTTTACAAAGACCACTTTTGTCCTTTCACATTGATGCACATCCAATTTCACAACTGTTCCAACTTGTCCATTTATAAGCCTATCGTTCACGTCAATGTTCGTTATCAACATAACTCTGGCGGTTTCTTTCAAATTTATTTCCATATCAAGTCCTCCCGTTTCGGATCGTCCTTTACTTAATATTCTATCAATTTCTTCTTTTGGCACTTCTGGAGGATATTGATCTACCGCTTTTAATACATGTAAACGTCCAGGAATGTTTTCTAGTTGCCTTCGATTATATTGTTCTACCGGACTATTTTCAGCCCAAATATGTAAAGCATCCAATGGATAATTCGAATCTATTGGTTTTATCCTTCTAGATTTAAGAAGCTCCATGTCGTCATATGTTTGGCTACCAGTTCTAATTCTATTCAGCATTTCAGCAAATGCATAGTCATCTTTTTGTCTCATAATTTGGGTTAATTCGCACATTTCAAACATTGCCCATGGATGGCACAGATTATAAAGTTCATTTCTATACTTCTCAAAAACAGCTTTTTTACGTATAGGTGGAAGTTGAAAAAAATCCCCTACGCCAATTATACTTATTCCAGCAAATAACAGTTTACTTGAAGTATCAAATATTTCTTTCAATCTTTGATGAATATGTAATAGCGTTGTATTAGAAACCATTGATATTTCATCAACAATTATCAACTTCAATTGAGACAAATTTAGTCTCATAAGAGTTCTTTTTTTATCACCCATTGGTAAGAGTTTTTCACCTGATTCTTTTGGTATACTCAAACCTGTATTTATTGTTGTTCCACATATATTTATTGCTGCCACACCTGTAGGGGCCATTAGTAATACAGATGGAAGAGTAGGATTTGTAGACTGATATTTAAAATTTTTGTTAACTGCATGAAAGATTGTTTTAATCAAATGCGATTTTCCAGCTCCAGCTCCTCCTGTAACAAACAGATATATAGGTTCAACAGGAGCTCGATTTAGAGATGTAAGATTCGCCATTTTTTGTCGGCACCATTGGTTCACCTTGTCAAACACTTTTCGTTGTTCGCTATTCAGTAATCTAATAGATCGTCTAAGATCATCATTAGAAATTTCTGTTGGTTGAACATATGTACAAATACCATGAGTTGACTCAGATTGCTTAGCATTTTCAATATCACTCTTTACAAAATCATTTGTAAAATCTTCATCACAATCATTTAGTAATTCACATTCATCTCTTATTTCTTCATTTTCTTGATCGTTCAGGACATCAAACGAGGAAATAAGACGCCCTTCATTATTTCTCAACATTTCCAAAGCTTCAGTTACAGCGTCACTATCTTTTTCAAACATTTCTCGTTTTTGTTCTACTACGCCTTGTACCCCCATATCGTTAAATTTCGACATATAGTTTTTTTCATTTCCCAACAGATCTTCTTCTCTTCTCCATGGAAAAAAAAGAAAAAGGAGATGATGAAAATATTTTTCGGGCTCTTTTCTTTTATTGGGAGTATGATATCGTACAACAGCTTTCACATTTCTTCGCTTCATAACTTCCCCTGTGTTTATTAGTCGAATTTTTTTTGGAAATACAATATCCACGTTGGGACAACTTTCTGAACTTTCCATTATTTCATCCGATAAAATTTCGGGTTGAGAATCATTGGTTTCCACTTTATACTTGTATTCCTTGTAATAATACGCAGCAAATTCGGCCAAACACATGCAATCAACAGATATTACATTGTGTGGTCTTATAACATATCGCTCGATAATGTTTGACAAATATATATCCGTGCTCTCATCGTCCAGCTCCTCAAGTTCTTTTTGACTCTTGCACATTCTTAAGCGTTCTTCTTCAATATTTGTATTTAGGAATATAGTTTGTGGAGAAACCTTTCTCAGCCACAGTTCAGGCATACATCTATAAACAGCTTCTTGAGAACTCACTTCTCGAGTTGAAAGAAAAACAGATCCGATTTTTTGGAGACCTTCCTTAACGCTAAGATTGCCTTCTTTTGCTTCTTTTGCAGCATTAATAATGGCTTGAGAACATTCCGTTTCATCTTTGGTAAAATACGAGCAAACGTATGTTATACATTTAAAATGATTAAAAACTGGTTGCAAATCTACATTTGCACAAAATCCTTTAAGACCAGCAACAAAATAGTTATTTATAAAATAACTATCAATAGATCTTTTCAAATGTAACTCAAAGTCAGAATTGGATGAGACAGATAAAGCTCCAATGTATTCTTCTTCAGTTATCCCAGCCTCTTCAAAAATATCTTGTTGGGTCAGAGAAGGATTGTAGTTTTTTTTGCTCGGATTCAATACATCGTCAATTTTGTCTTTCACTGCGCCAAGAATTTTTTTTCTCTTGTTTAATATGGTTGTTTTCATCTCCTCGTCCATATCGTTTGATAATGGTTCTGCAACAATAGTGTCTTCCGTAAAAAATTGACCAAAATTGTATCGACAAGATATATTTGTATACTTACGACACGATTTACTGTGACTATGAGTTTGATACATTTTAACCATCTCATATAATTCCTTGTCTACTTCAGGATCCGGTAAAAAAGCTTGAACGTGTTCGTCTATATAACGAATATAAGACTCTTTTGTATCACGAGACAATTTAGGACAGTCTGATGTCCAGATTAGCGCATGCAAATGAGGAGAACCACGCATCTGAAATTCAATGCGCAATGCGTAGTGCACGATTTCTCCAATGGGATTTACATCCTTTTGTAATAAGATTTCGCTAAAAAATGTCTCCACACGGTACTGAAAATGTTTAGCCACAATGACTGGATTAAGATTTAATAAATGGCATTTCTCATGATAGGACATTTCTTCTATTTCCTTGTTAGTCAAATTTTTTCCCTGCATTTTTGCAATAATATGAAAAAGGTCAGGCCATCTCAAATCGGCACAAGATAATGTCATAAACCAAGTAGGAATTCCAAGTTGTTTAACCATGGCTACAACTTCGTACATGAATTTCTGCCAATAGGGTGCACTTCCAGGTATTTGTTTCAAAAATAAACAAGCTTGATCTCGAAAGATCATTTCTTTTAACACGTTCACATTAGACCTCACTTGAGATGCCGTAACACGCTGTCCACAAACTTTTTTCAAAGCCGTATTTATACTGTCCGCGACCTTTTTTTGTTCAATAAGAAACTGAGCAAAAAAAAGGTATTCAGCGTTTGATGCAAAACGACCACTAAAATGTAACAATCTGCTGTTAAAATATTTTACAGGAGTCAATTTTACTTCCCGATCTGCAGTATAACCAAATCTACCCTTAGGAAACAATACTGGAAAAGCAAGTTCTTCACATTGCTTGTCCGTCATAAATGACATTAAATTCTTGTTTTCCCCTGGTGCAATATTGTAGATTTCTCTTCCAGTCGAGCAACTCCTCGAATCTTCATCAACATTTACGGCATAATCTGGTACAATCGATTGTAAACACGTTTCACTAGCAGCCGACTTATGTTCATTTAAAGGATCTTCTCCTTCTTCTTCTCCTTCAATATTGTTATCACCACCTTCAGAACTTTTGTTGCAATTTAGATCTTCTTTGATGTCGTTGTCAGTTAAATCTATCAGTTCATTATTATAGATGCGGTCATCATCGATTTGGACCTCTCTACATAAAACATTATTACTCTTTAACCAATACAGCGCCGATAAAATTATTTCAGGTCTCACTGCCTCAAAATAAACATGCCCTCGAAATTCAAGTTTTCGCTTTAGCTTCAGAAGAATAACACCTGTTCTCTCTGAAGGGCGAGGCAACATTGCACACGTTTCACTGCATTTCACAGGTACGTTACATATTACCCCTTTAATTTTTCGCTGTTGCCCCTTTGGCATAATTATAATTTTTTCAAAAATAATTCGTTGTGCAATTAGTATCTGTTCCAATTTTTTTAGTGATTGAAGATCCAACGGTTGCTCATCCACAAACATGTTATTCTTCACTGCTTGACATGGCATTAGATTTTTTCTCACATGTGAATCACATGTTTTACAAATATACTCTTTGCCATCAAAGGATTTAACAGGAACAAATAAATCAGTTGTAGAATACTTTTCGTATATTAATTTTAAAACAGTTCTTTTATAAAGTGACCTATGACAAACACAACAGATAAAGCAAGGACCTTTCAATATTTTGTTTTTAAAAAACTCAATACAACTTTCCAATGACTTTTTTTTCTTCATCTTTTCATATTTCCCTTTCATTTTCTTTAGTAACTGTTCTTTATCACTCGGATCCATATCTTGGTATTTCCCTTTCATTTTCTTTAGTAACTGTTCTTTATCACTCGGATCCATATCTTGGTATTTCCCTTTCTTTTCCTTTAAACGCTGTTCTTTCTTCCTCTTATCCATATTTGCGTATTTCCCTTTGTTTTCCTTCAATAGCTGTTGTTTCTTACTTTGATATCTTTTTGTACTTCTTTCTCGAAGTTTTTTTAAAATCTTGTCTTTTTCTGCGATACCCATTAATCTATATTTCTTTCCTTTGTTACTTTGTATTTCACTTTTCTTTGACTCATACATAAATAGTTTTCTCTTCTTAACTTTTGAATCCATTTTGTTATACTCCGATTCTTCTCTTTTACGCTTTATCAGGGTTTTTATTGCATTTTTATCAGTGTTTGCACATGAACAGAATACAAACTGTATCTTATATTCATCTGCGGTAAAATATTTTTTTTGTATATCCCTAATAGTTTCAATAACAAAATCGATGCCATTTAAACTTTTAATAAATTGTACTGGAGGATCTTGAGTGTCATCGTAGAAAATCAGTGAAAAACTGTATCTTCTATGCGTCTTACTTTTGAAAATAAAGCTAAAACAACAATGCTCAGCCCACATTAAAAAACCAGTAGCACTGACATTGTCAACAATAGTAGCTTTAAGTGTATTTTTGCTTTCAGTTGAATTAGTTAATATACCTTCAATTATATTGCTTGAAATAGTGATTTTTACTTTGTGGTTATAAACATTTATATCTTTTGGTAAAGAAGGGGATAAAAAAACACTTGTAAATGACTCAATCTGCAACTCTTTGGCTTCAGTTACAATTATATTTACTGTCTTACTATCCCAGTAACCACATGCCTTGAACAATGAGTAACACATTGCATATAATCCAATAGCACAACTTATATTTAATTTTTTTAGGCTTTCGCATCTGCCGACAAAACAAGTAGTAGGAAATTCTTCATTTCCTTCCTTTTCAAAAACTTTTACTCCTTTTAGCTCAAATGTTCTATTTTGGTCATACAAACTCTGAAAATAACGTATCAACCTGAAAATAACGTATCAACACATCGACCTTGAGCATCGCTATGCCCATTTCGGTCCCTTGCATGAGAATCAAAGATTTTGAAGCTGCTATTGTCATAGCAATAAATTCCAACACAAATCAACCCAATAGTCAAAAGAAAAGAATGATAATCTTGAGCGAGAAGAGTTTCAAAGGCCATCTGTAATGGCATACAATATTCATAATCATCAACAACAGCATCACCATGAAGAACACCACTATAGCTGTCGCTATATTGAAGTTTGAAAAAGGTATCAAAAACATTGACCATTGCTGGTAGTTCTTCCAACAGTAAAAATGATTCCCCAGCCGAACGAGATAAAAATGAATAAAACTCATTTCCAATATTCATAATGGAAACCAAATCATTTGCAGTTAAAATTTCCTTTTTAAATTTATAGATCAAACAACTTAAGGCCATAGAGACACACTGTTGTCCCGCGTTTTCTCCAAAAAACACTACATTCCCCTGGTCATATGGAGCCTGTATGGTATTTCTACTTTCAACCAATACAGCAGAACAATGCCCCCAAACTTTATACATATCAGAAAGCTCATTTGTCATTTTAAAAAGTTCAAACAAATTTAAATTTATACTCAGAAATCACAATGAAATAATAAAAACAACAGTTGTGCATTCGTGATATGCGATCGCCAACACAGGGGGCCTGGCTTTCGATCGCTTTGCCTTTTTATATTATGATTGCACCATTAGGTTTACCCGCAGATTTGTACCGGACATTCTGTTACAGTGCGAATCCAAAAGCCGCGGGCACAGAGAAATATGAGAGGAATGTTTCTCGACCAATCAGAAGTGACTTCAAATTGCAATAGATGGCTATACAGAGCTCCTCCATATCTGACAAAAGAGAATCGTGTCGAAGTTCGAAGGAAGTTGCTTGAAACATCATTGTTTTCTTTGGAGTATTAGTGTAACATTTCATCAACAGCGCTTTTTTTGTACAGATCAAGAGCCCGAAAGCCACTCCATTTTTCATTGCTGCTGGGATCAAAAGATAAAAAAATTTCAACTGTTTGGGTACCCCGTGCTTTTTATCAACCACTCGAAAAAAAACTCACAAGAAACCTCACTGGTTTCCTTGTGGTTATAGCAATCCCACAGAATTCATCTCCAGCAATGAATAGAGCTCAACATGGAGGCAAAGTTGGTACCAAACACTGGTTGTTTTGGTAATATTTTCAATGAAATATTTATTTTTCAAGATCAAAATGGCGTTTCAAGAAACGACGAATGTTCCTTGTTTTCATGATCAAAAAGGAAACATCAAAACCTCTTGAATTTAGACGTGTGGTGCTTTGATGCGTGTAGTTCGAGACATTTACTTTGAAAATTTGACAACAAGTGACCTAAGACTGTTAGTGAAGAGGAAACTTGGCTTCTTGGAGGACTTTCTGCATAAAAACGGTTTGTGTAATTGGTTAATTACACAGTAGAAATCTGACAGGTAATCACAATTTATTCAAACGCCTTTGCTGAGATGAGTTCAGTATCAGGTTTAAAGAGTCCATCCTGAACAGCGACCGAAATGTCGAGAACTGCTGCAGAGTCTCCATTGCCTGCCAGTTAGGTTATTCTGAATATTATTCTCCTTTAGTTTTGCCTTAATATTTTTCACACTGAAATGATTTCTCGCGAAATGTACTTAACATTTTTGTGAGAACCTAAATGCGTATTCCGTAGTACATGTACTTGTTTGAATTGCCAAAGACCCCCGCTGCTAGCTGGTGCAATCAAGTGGAGGCCATCATAGTACGATAAAGGCCTTGAGTTCCCTCCCTCCTCTCTCTTCAGTGGTTACTAGAGATTGCGTTCCTAAATTCGAATTACCGCTTGATCTTATTACCAACGGATTACGCAAACGGTCCGGTAACGCATACATGTCCAGAATCCTGGATTGGATTCTACAAGAGCTCATAACTAAGAGCGTACAACTCCTTTGTTTCGGCTTGAGACATGCTCGGACCGTCGTGTGTTATTTTTAAAACGCCTTTCTGTATTGAAATTATTCTTTTGTTTTATTTTGACTCCAATCAGAGCGCCTCACTAATCCTGCTTTTATTCTTTTCAAAATGCATTTTGATTAAAAGATTAAAAGAATAAAAGCAGGATTAGTGAGGCGCTCTGATTGGAGACAAAATAAACAAAAGAATAATTTCAATACAGAATGGCGTTTTAAAAATAGCACACGACGGTCCGAGCATGTCTCAAGCCGAAACAAAGGAGTTGTACGCTCTCAGTTATGAGCTCTTGATTCTAATAGAATATTCAGATTTCCAATTAGAATCTAATGAAAATAAATAAATGTTTGGGGATTCCTGTGTAATCCAACAAAGTAAATTCCAATTAGAAATTTTGAATTTCTAATTAGAATCTAATGATCTGGTGTGCTCCCTTCTCTCGATTAAATGTGATTAAAGATATTTAAGCAAAGTTAAACTTCACTAGTAGCGCACTGTTGATTGCCATAGCCTATGCTTGCTTTGCTCCTGCGTTACAGTTGATGACGTAACGTGACGTGCCTCGCGGTTTTGGGTTCGGTCTGAAGCATGCGTTAAGGCTGATTTAGACGGTACGATTTTTGCCTACAACCATCGCATGCAACCTGCTTGCGTCATCCTTACGACACGACGTAAGTCAGATCCAAACGCCTACCACACGCACACAACAGACTTGAGTGAGTTGTAG
>JAOCPT020081774.1:0-14263 GCA_026546935.2 Palythoa grandiflora | reverse complement strand
ACCATACGTCTTGGTGTTAAATGTTAAGGTTTCAAGTTTCACTGCTTTAGATGATGAACGCAAAGTTCTCTTCGGCTTATAGACATTAATGAGTTCTGTAAGATAGGCTGGGGCCAGATCATGCAAGCATTTAAAAGTAAGTAAATTAATTTTATACATTATTCTATATTCAATAGGAAGCCAATGTAACTGTTTCAGAGTTGCAGTAATATGGTCGTATTTATGCTTTCTGGCAATAATACGTGCAGCAGCGTTTTGCACACTCTGAAGTTTAGTAATTAACTTCTTCGGAAGACCATACAGAAGTGCATTGCAGTTGTCGATTTTTGCGCAGACTAGTGACTGAATAACAATTTTACATACGTCATCTGATAAACAGTTCCTTATCTTAGCAATATTCCTTAGATGAAAAAATGAAGTTTTAACCAAGTTGTTGATATGCTTATCATAAGACATTAAACTATCAAAAGTTACACCAATATTGCGCGCATGCGCAACGATGTTTACAGTGTCATTTTCAAAAGTGAAAGATTGAATTGGAGGAAAATTCCTGAATCTGGAGTGCAATAGGAGAAGTTCTGTTTTTTCCTTGTTGAGCTTAAGTTTATTTACTGCCATCCAATTGTCGATATCTGAGACACACAGCTGAATGCGATGCTTAGTAATAGCCAGTTCTTTTTCGTTATTGAACTTGAATGCAGAGTATACTTGGTTGTCATCCGCATACATATGGAACGACAGATTGTGTTTGCGCATGATGTCACCCAGTGGGGATGTGTACAATAAGTATAACAGGGGACCTAACACTGATCCCTGTGGAACTCCGCAGGTCAACTTGCTCGGGTTGGATGATTTACCATCTATGCTTACAAACTGCGTGCGATCGCCGAGATAAGACGCAAACCATGCCAAGGCGTTCCCTTTAATCCCAAAGCGCTCCGACATTCTAGCAAGCAAAATCTGGTGGTCTACTGTGTCAAAAGCCGCAGAGAGATCGAGCAATAGCAACACTACACAGTGATCACTGTCAATTAACTGAAGGATGTCATTCTGTACACGCACGAGTGCCGTTTCACAACTGTGATACATCTTGTATGCCGACTGGAAGCATTCTTGAAGATCATTTTCTTGTAGGTGGTCTAGAACTCGAGTTGCAACAACTTTTTCAATTGCTTTGGAAAGGAACTCTAAATTTGAAACAGGTCTAAAGTTAGAATAAAGTTCATGGTCGAGCATAGGTTTCTTTAAAAGTGGAGAGAGGATAGCCTGCTTTAACGATGTTGGCACAGTACTCGAAGCCAGTGAAAGATTCACAATTTTTGTAATAACAGGTAGCAGATCATCCAAACAGTTAATCAGTAATTGCGCAGGAATTGGGTCAAGTTCGCACGATTTCGATGCTGGTTTGCGTATAAGGGTCCACAATTCGTTTTCACTGGTTTCGGAAAAATTCTCAAGAGGTCGATTAAAGCGAGGATTGTCCAAATTTTTACAGAACATCAAAAAAGCATCATCAGTAACAATAGGAAGTTCAGATCTAATTGAAGTTAACTTGTTAGCAAAAAAGTTAGAGAAATTATTGCATAGATCTTGCTTTGAGTTGCATGACGGGAATTTCTTTTCGGTTGAGCGATGGAGTAAGCGATCAACAGTTTTAAACAACAACCTTGGATTGGAAGAATTTTCTTGGATGACGGATGAGTAAAAGTTCATTTTTGCAGATTTAACCAAATTCCGAACTCGCTCACACTGATCTTTGTATAGCTGATGGTCGATGTGAAGATTGGATTTGCGCCAACGCCTTTCCAGTTTTCGTCTTTTGGTTTTTTCAGCGGCAATTTCATCCGTGTACCAGGGCGCAGCTGGACGTAAGGTCATAACACGTTTCTTCAGTGGGGCGAAGGAATTAACAATGCGAGAGAGTTCAGAACTATATTGTTCACTAAGATCAGAAACTGAACAAGCTGGTGACAGGAACAGTTTGGAAGAGACCAGTTCTTTGCGCAAGGCTTCGATATTAACGGAACGAAGTTTACGGTACGTTCTCTCAGTTTTTACCGTCTGAGGTTTCTTAAGTGATAAACTGCAGTGTACAACATAATGATCAGACAAACAGGGATCATGAACTTTATAGTCACAGACGACATCCTCGTTATTTCTAGTAATCACAAGATCAAGTGTATGACCACTCCTGTGTGTAGGAACAGTGACGTGTTGTGTTAAACTATGCATGTTTAAAAGATCAAGGAACTTTGCTGCTTGACAATCAAAAACAGGCTGGTCAACATGGAGATTAAAGTCACCAAGCAATAAAAGTTTTCCACTCGAAGAGACCAAGCGTTCGAGTAATTGGGAAAAATCTTGGTGAAACATATCCGCAGTTAGATTATTTTTCTTTTTATTGTGATGTAATCTATAGAGAATAATAATTCTGACCGGCACGGATGAGGATTGCGTGTGTAGCAAAACTTCCATGGCTTCGAATGAGCGAAAGTTTTCAACCTGCTGTTTCAAAATCTTTAAGCTCTTGTTAAACATTAAACCAACACCGCCACCTCTTCTGCTTGCTCTTGGTGTATGGTAAAAATTAAAACCACGCGGACAAATTTCACTGATCGTACTGGTGGAATCTGCCTTGATCCAAGTTTCAGTCAGAGCGAGTAAATCAAGTTCATGATCAACAACATAATCTTTAACGGCCAATGCTTTGTTGTTAAGCGATCTGGCATTAAATAATCCCAACTGAAGAGGTTTATCCACCGGAATACGAGCAGTAGACGAAACATACGGAATGTTTACAAGATTATGCAAATTTCTTTGCCGCGAGTTCCTAAAGCTGCTTCTTTCAGACCTCCTAGAAGTTGACAAAACAGGCACAGATTGTCGTTCTCCAATAGACTGATACACAGGAAGACCTTTCTCGTAAAATAAGTTATTTAACTTCAGAGTGAAATAGAGCCCTGGTGTTATAGAATATTGTAAACGGAGTCCAAGCAATTCCGAGCGTGAATAATTAATTCTGTCTTTGCAACCAGAGACCAATTTTGGCGGGAAATACAAATTATCCAAGTCCAACTTCAAAGATCGAGGGCCAGGATTTGGATGAATATCCATAGAAATCAAAATATCCACTGTGTAAAGTTTACTGGGCAAGGCCAAGACGATCGATCCATGTTTAGAAACTTTTGACACTGAAATACGCACAGATAAGTTGGAAGACACTTTGACACGCTTCAGTTGAACAAACCAAGTTGTGTAAACATCCAGAGAAACTTCTTGTTCTGATCTTGCGTCGATCCCAAACAGTGAACGTTGTGTATTTAGATTCGATAACTGCCAACAGGGAACTTTCTGAGTTCCCATGATTAAGAAGAAAGTAACAAAACCAGTAAAAAAGCACGACCGAAAAATCGTGTTACCTGCCATCTTAATTACATGTAAATTGAGGCTGAAATTGCCAGAAATTAGGAACAATGAGCCTCGGCAAAATTTACTGGTTCTTATAAAATAAAAAGCGTGCATTTGGAGATTGCTGTTTAAAAGTTAAAACGTTCTGAAAACAGTTTGAGATGTAATATATCAAAAACGAGCACGAGTGTTTGATCACCCGTTTGAAACACTGAGAAAATAATAAGGTGGAGTTTTTGATATAACTTCTCAATCGGGCATGAGAATTTTTTTAAATAATAAACACGCAAACAAGATTAAATGTGAAAAGTGACACTGGAATCAATGTTTATTACTTATAACAAATAAAATCTCCCCGGCTTAGGACATGACACAAAAAAACAGAATTGCTAGACAAGCGTGCTATCAATCTTAACAAAACTGCCGAGCTAAGCAAGTTCATTTTCAAAGTTTCAAAGAAAAATGGCAGGCAATATCGCGCAAAGACTATTATTAAAGTGTATACGCTATCAGACGGCTAAAACCTCTTTAACTAATCGTTCATTAGTGGATTTCGACATTTCTATCTCATTAAAGGGACTCGTGTTTTGATCATTGACAAATAAATAGCCATGAGATCGTTGTTAAAACACTTAGCCGTGATTGGCTAATAAAAAAGTAAAAGTCCCAGACAAATGAGTATGACAATAATGCTCTGACGAAGGGCAAACGCTCGAAACATCAGCTTTTACAAATTCCTCCTGCGTAGCTGGCGGTCTTGTGAGAAGGCAAAAATCGATCGAAAAGACTGGGGAGAGGTTAAGAAAGGTACTGGGGCGGGAGAAGTTGCTCTCAAACTCGTCCTGCATGGGTCAGTCGGCTAAAACCTCTTTGATTATATCGTTCATTGGTGGATTTCGATCCGACCAATTAATTGAACTGTGTATAACACTACAATCAACACATGCAGGCCGTTGAGTTGGAATTGTTTCACAAGTATCTTTACAAACCACAAAGATCACCCCACCACTTATCATGTCTGGACGTGGTAAAGGCAAAGCTAAGTGCTTCAAGTCCAAATCTCGTTCCTCCCGAGCAGGAGTCCGTCAGTCGCATCTACCGTTTTCTTCGAAAGGGCAACCATGCACAGCGAGTTGGCGTCGTGGCTCCGGTGTGTATGGCTGCGGTTTTGGAGTATTTGTCAGCTGAAATGTTTAAGTCCACTTAGCGTTTGGTTGTTTTGCTTCTACTAAGCGTAACTTGATTGTTTTAATTATGCTTTTATTTATTAATGCAATTTTGGCTTGTTTTGTTTTATACACTCGATCAAAATTCAAACCTCCCACATAATAAACACGGAAAACTGAAAACCAGTCAAATTCCAGTTTTATGCAATACAGGTAGCAGAGGTTAAGGTTTAAGTTCTGAGATATCACTGATTTGCATTCAGTTGTACTACTCGACTGATATTTGTAGACCGAACAAGATCCATGTTGCTGTGAAACCCTTGCGAGCCAGTGCTGAACCAGTCAAATGTCCTGTCAGTAAGATTGTTGACGTTTACCTTGAAATAATATAAGAAGTCTGTAAATCTTTACCTTTTGCAGTGTTTTGTTATTAGATAACCAACTAATTTGACATTTTGCCAAGAAATACGTACTGTAGCATGAACGAGTATCGGATCGAAAAGCATCAATGAGACGAACGTTTAGCAGTTTAGTGGGTTCCTTCGATATTCACGCGATCACTAACGGTTCTCACTAACGGTTCTCGCCTATTGTATTCGGTTAAAGTCCCCTTACAAACCTTTGTTTCGTTAATTACAATTAGAAAATGTCGTTTATCAGTTATATGGGACAGTCTGAAAAGAAAATCAGCAACAGTCTTCTATTTTAGACATATTGCTTGTTTGAGATGGATCGTTGTCCATCATAAAAAGTCGAGTGCAAGGTACATGCATCTGCCTGACGTGCAAATACTGAAAAAGTCTATCAAAGTTGCGTTTGATAAACCCAGAGGAAAAGTCACTATTTAGTTTTTCGTACACTTCCGCTATTATCACCCCCCAGCATGTGGCTATAGCAACCATAACATTCAATCGTTTCCCTCCTAAAAGGTCTTTAGACCCCTTGGCCCTAACTTCCAGCCCCAGATTTCTCTTCTTCCACACGCCGTAAGAGTTTCTTTTATAAACAAACGAAACACCATCTATATAGAATTTTATGTCCCCGGAAAAATTTTTTGCTGGTTTCCAACAACTTTTGGCACTTTCTTGCAAATTTCAAGCGTTCCTTGCGATCCCGTTGTGCTCAATAGCCCTTTCTTTCTCAGGTTTGTCTCGACGCGTAACCTTCCTTACGTAGGTACCGAACATAAGGGCGATAACTTGCTTTCTCGAAATGAAGGCCACTGTAATTCATTAGTTGTTTGACAATAAAATTGCAATCAACCGACAGTAACTTTTGCAGAGATCTTAATAGCTGACATCGTGATCTTGTATCCGGCTTCCTTGATCTTCCAGGACTTTTTTTTCTCTGTTGTACCTAGTTGTTGATGAATTTTCTTTTTTAATATCGGAATGCTTTGATATACCGCAGATATCCGCTATTTTCTTAAAACAGTATCCTTGTTTCCTTCGCTTTCAATTTAGGCGCAATCCTTTTTTGAAAAGCATGTTTATCAGTGAAGGTTCTCGACTAATTAAGCTAAGTAAAGGAAAGTAGTGAGGGCACATTCTTCGATGTTTTGCATAACAATTTCTGCAACAACAACGGAGACCGGCGACCCCGTAGCAGTACCGTGTAACTGTTTGTAATGTCGACCATTGCACTGAAAGTATGTAGATGTTAAACAAAGTTTCAGTTAGTCCATTATGTCTTCTGTTGGTAACGGTGGTATGTAGGTAGTTTGTCGTAAGACAGTCTCAGTACACTGTAGGGCCAAATCGAGTGGAATACTAGTGAATAGCGATTTCACATCGAATGACACAAGTTTGTGGTCGTTAGGTACCTGTACCATTGTTTTGCAACAAACTTTACAAATCGATAAAACGAGGTATTACAAACGATAGCCAGAAAGAAAACACGTTGGCTTCTTCTGTTCTTAAATTTGTGATAAAATTAATCTAGTTAAATGTCATGGATACAAAATAATTTTGTTAATAAACATCATAGATCGAGCAGAACATTTCGAGGTATTATCTAAACTAAAAAAAACCAGTACAACTAAAACATGAAAACTTACTCTAAAACTCACTCTGATTTAAAACGAATCTGCCAGATTTGTTCTTCATTTCCTTTTGAATGCTAAAACGAATAGTCGAAAGCCACGCGTCCAGCTTTTCCTGTGGTAAACAGTTGATCTTAGTAAAAATATTCATTTGAGGATATATATTAACATTGTAGTATAACATGAAGATGTAACATTATTACCTTGAGTACCATTAGATAAAGGTGACCACCAAGTAAGATTTCCTGGTTCATTGGGTTATCTGGGGATTCGTGAGCACATTTACCAGCTGCCAGTGCATACAGCTTACGCGTACTAAAACTGGAAAACCAAGAGTTTTAGTCTGTTGAAACAATAGAGTATATAGAGATGATTGCAAGTTAGAAGCTTGCTGTCATTTTTTTCATTTTTTACTACAAACGTGCAAATCCACGAGATAATACTCTGAAAGACAACTCAAAAATTTGAAGCAAGTTTTACTTCTTTTTAAAATGATAGGAAAGGCTCAGGCATGATGTCAGCAATGTAACTGAATGAATATCGCTTGGGTGCGTTATAAATAATTATTTACCAGAGTTTAGTTAATAAAGATTTTGGCTCCTATTTCTCTGAATATCCTTTTCACTGTCACAATAAGTTGTCCAAAATTTAGATAATTCTTTTTGTTATAAACAAACAGCAGTTTTGCAACTGATTTAATTAATACAAAAACAACTCTTAGGGTTAGAGCCAAATTAGATTATTATCTATAATTATATTATTTAATTAATATCTTAATGCTTCTCAATCTCAGCCTAACCTCTCCTCCAACGTGGAATAATATGTTTGCAGCTGAAGACTTCTTCTTTGCAGAAACCTCTTGAACTTCAGTTGACTGAACTACTTAATATCTGGCTTATTGACTGACGGTTTTCATGAAACTAGTTTCTGTATGCACATCTGCTTTCATTAGGGTAATTTAAAGTATAAGTAAAGCCCCATGGAAGCTGATGCAACATTGTTGGCCAACAACACATAACATTCCTGGACCCAACATGTTGAGTCCGTTTGCACAATGTTGGCACTTGTCGTATATACTTTAACACCTTATTCCGTCTACCACAACCTGACATTTAAGACAGTGCCACAGTTGATCTAACAGACGTGTTTCAATTCAAGCAGTTAGAGCACCGTCCAGTCACTGCTGAAGTAATTAGACAATACACAGCTAACGACTGTATCTTCCAGAGAGTATACTCCCTTATCCTAAGTGGCCATTAAACGAAAGGTTCTGATGAAAACATTCAGCCATACTGTTGTGTATTTAATGACCTCTTCTTGACCTATGGGTGCATCATGTGTGGCCACTGAGTTGTAGTGCCACACAGTCTTCAAATACAGATTCTGCAAGAACTCTATGAGGGTCACTTAGGTACAGTAAAGATAAAGGAGATTGTTCGGAATTATTATATGGTGGCCTGGTTTGGACCAGGGCATCAAAAGCCTAGCGACAAGCTGTATCCCATGTAATACAACTAGCAACCCGCCACCCTCCAACTAACAAGTCGCCACCCTTGGGAGTATCCAAAGGAACCATGGCAAAGAGTCCACATTGATTTCGATAGCCAAATAGATAATTTGCATCTTTTATCAGTAACTGATGCCTATTCCAAATGGTTCAAAGTCATTCCCATACGCTCAATAACAGCCACAGCCACCATACAAGCATTACACGGCATCTTTGCACAGTTTGGGTTACCTAAAACACTGGTGAGTGACAATGGACCCCAACTAACGCCAGCTGAATCTAAGGCTAAATGGTATAAAAGTACATCACCACAGCATCATGTCACCCATCCAGCAGTAAACAAACAGAGAGATATGTGCAAACATTACAACTCGGGTATCGGGCTGGACAAGTTAACCCCTTACAGAAGTTAGCTAACTTCCTTGTAAAATATAGGAACGCACCTCATGCAAACACCAAAATGGCCCCAGCCAACTTATATTTGGATGTCACTTTCAAATTCGTCTTGATTTGATCATCCCTTATGAAGCCCCAAAGGGAGATCTAAAGAAGAATCGAAAAAATCTGTCAAACGCACCTTCTTGCCATGATAGGACGTTTGGTTCAGAATCTTTTCTTGGTATGGTAGCATGTGGGAACCAGGCATGGTAGTGACTCCCTTGTTGGAAACGTAATACATGAAGTGTGTCCTACATCGCAGCCAAACTGTATTCTGCATCACCATGTCGACCAACTCCACAACGAGACAACATTCCAACTTCAGGTGCATCAAACTGCCATTCCAGACTTTCCCCACCCAGTACAGATAACGAGCATGAAGCATCCAATATGCAGAGTTCCAAAGGAAACAAGGAAAACAATGAAGAGGAAACCACCCACGTACCCAAAACTTCAACAACCACCAATGAGTCTCCCGTACAACCAGTGACAGATGCCTATGTTTCCCAAGAAGTGCCTTGCAGGTCATCCCGCTCTGTCTTCCTAGCAGCTAGCACTGTTGACACTCAGAAGATCATCCCGGAGCAACAAGGGCATTGCATGACTCTCCCCATCTGTCTTCCTAGCAGCACCTTACGCAGCACTGTTGACACTCAGATCAATCCGTAGCAACAAGGCCATTGCACTTCGGAGACTAGATCTATGAGCTTGGACATTAATCCTGGTTCTCCTTTCCAACTGAAAAGACTTCGATTCTTATTTTATGTTTGTTATAGAGGGAGGGATGTTGAGTTGTTGTTCCCACATAGAAGTCCTGTGCTCGTCAGAGGTTAACTGGCAGTTTCTAGTCAGACGTTGTGCCACTCTCACAAGTGTTGATAATGCCAGGCTCATTTAGATGTGTTTACTAACCCTTTCTGTGGACACAATATTTGGACTCGTGCACTTGTCTGCAAATGCACATTGCCAGATAACTGCTTTTTTAGACAATCGCCAACAATGTTGGGAGTTAATGTGTCCATTTACATGTGCCTTAAGGATGGCCAGGATTAAGATTATAAAATCTAAATCTGACCACAAACAAACTTTGCAAAGCATTTCGAAAACGACTAATTTAATTTCAAGTACTTTCTGCTGATTATCTTTTTGCTCTCAAATTCACTCAAGAATATAAACTTTAACTTATTGTTTTTTTGTCTTCTGCAGAATCAGCCCTAGGTCATTACAAGTACTGTAGCACTGTGCTCAGAGTTCAGGCAACAACCATGTAGTGACTGCCATGGGCGCCTTCACATGCTTTTGGTCGAAACTTGTTTAGCTCCACAACTTTGGTATTACAGCATTGATGAGTGAAATTACAGCACTCATTACAGTTATTACTAGTTGTAGCTCTCGCTCAGTGCCAATGAGCCCAAAACACAGTCAACTCCCGCCTTGCGAACCGCTATTATGGACAGAAAATATAACTCCTGGCGAAAAAGTAATACAAAATAAACAAAAATGTCTTTCCTATTATTCCATTACATTTCCATGCAATCGAGCATTTTTCTGCCTACACTCGAAACACAAACACATGCCTCTGTTGCCTCATCAGCCTCGGTGTCTTTTCCCACTCAGTGGCGAATTATTGCCATTATAGATCTAATATGACTTGAATAAATACAACAACGTTTTTAAAGACATGTTTCGACTATATTGGTGAAACCAGTTGCCATTTTTCTACTAGGATTAAAGAACACATGGTAAGCGATAAAAACTCACATGTTTTTAAGCACTTTTCCGAATCTCCTTCTTGCAAAAGTTTATACACACCTTGTTTTACTATCATTGACACAGCCAACAATTCCATTGATCTTAAACTTAAAGAAACCTTACATATTAATAAAAATAAGGCCAACCTCAATAAACAAGTACACAACTTTACTACTTTTTTAGCTTTATCATTTCCGTTGCATTATTTGTAGTGCATGACGTCATCATTTGTAATAATTTATTCATTAACTAGCTTTCACTTATCTATTGTAATTCATTCATTTTATTAAACTGATGATAGCATTTAAGCATGCCGAAACATGTCTTTAAAAAACGTTGTTATATATTTTATTCAAGTTATATCTTTATTGCTGCTATCAAGATCTAATATGATTGTTATAGAAATATCTCATTCACACCTTTACAACTACTTTACCCGTTCTTACATCAAGAAGTTAAACTTGTCCACACGTGAATCCAAATGTATACAGACACACTTTCTGTGAAATGAAAATAATTGTATTCAGTCTTAAAACTATTCATAAAATGCAAAGTTGTGATAACAATTATTACCGTCACAACTAAAAGCTAAAGAGCCAGTTATTGTATCAACTACTTGAAAATCTTTTCAAGGGTAAGTCACTTAACAACTACAGTCGTACAGGTCTTCCCTGGTATACAGAAAGTCGACTGAATCTGTCTTTTTTTTTGTACACATAAATTCCAAGAATTTAGACACTCTTGGTTTATTTGAAACTGATTTTAGCTCAGGATATGTAACAGTTGAGCTGCCATTTTCTATACCAAAAAGAGTTAGAGTTATTATTAATAAAGCACCAATAAAGAAACTATGAAACAATACAGGTTTGTTTTATGGTGCATACCGAATTAAAAATTCTGCAATTGCCTCATCACTGTACCACTCTGGTAGGGCCAACTTTACTCTAAATCTTTCACCTGTCAACGTAAAGAATCAATGTTCAATGCACTTGACTCTAATGATCGCTTCAAAACAAATTATCAAAATACCAGTTAGAGCTGTATAAATAACAGTTATTCCTCATGGCTACGGATAACTGTTGTAATGTTATTAATACATAAAATCAGAAGTTGACATATTAATTCATAAAACAATTAAGAAGCTTTTCCAGTTCATAAGTTGCCAAGTAAAAATGCCAGATGAATAGTTAATGAAATACATTACAAAACAAAAATTAACATACTTTGGTCATGTGATAAGATAACATGAAACAAGGAGATGTACAAGCCTTAAGCAGGGCTCAAACGATGATGAGCATTGATGAGAGTTTACTATCATTCACTCTCACATACTGTACTATCATGAGTTTGCAATCAAACAGCCAATGAGAGTTGCATTGAAGAGCTCACACATACAACTGGTCCCTACTCTTTACCAGTGAACAACTGGTGTAAACAAACATAAAACTTTCATCAACTCTCATTTTCACGATCAAAGAGTAAATAACTCTCAGACTCATGGAAATTTTGAACATGTTTAAAGTGAATGAGAATTGATGTGAGTACACAAGAATGTGTGATCAAACATGCAAGAGAATAGAATGTCTTATCAACTCTCATTAAATTTCATCACCATTTGATCCAGTCTTTAACAGCCAACAAGAGAAAATGAGGAAGACTGAGATAGAGATAAGAGTGCACAATAGCTGATTTGCTTGGCTTCATGGGGGACGCTATCTTAGCTTGTACACAAAATATACAATTTTTGTGCTGTTATTAGAGAAGCTATGCTTTGATAACAGTATGATTTTAATATTAATGAACCTACCAATGTATTTTAGTATATTTTTCTGTGTAGTTACTCCTTCCTCCTGGGCTGCCCTCAGCATGGTAGCAACACAACTAACATAAAAACATACCAGTTACGTATACCAGTGATGATCTTATTAAGAACATATATCTCATAACCTTAGAAAGAATATATTTCTTCTTTTCTTGAAAGTGAATGTTATTACTCATCCAGATTCAATTCAATTTTTAAATCTTTTTCTGGAATTTTGGTCTCAATTATAAACAGATGTTTCGACTGAAACCATCAGTCTTCATCAGTGAAGTTTGTCATGTGGTTGTTCACTATCAAGTGACAAATGTCGAGGAACAGAGAAGAGGGTCCGGTCCGAAGTGTGAGACAGAGAGAACCACAGCCCCCCTTTCTGTTTACACGGTTTGATACTCCACCCTTTCCCTATGGTTTCCTTTATCCCCCGCCTTCCAACCTTGTATATGGTAGTACCTGTGGAGGGGAGGGCTGCAACGAAACCTATGTGGGAGAAACTCTTCAGTACATCAGAGCCAGGCTGAAACAACATCAACGGCTGAACTCCAACCCTGTTCAGAATTCAGCAGTTTATTGTCACCTGAAGGACACTGGACACATGTTGGATTCAAAGGGAGTTAAGATTGTGGATAAAGAATGAGATTGGTGAAGTACCAATCTAGGATTAAATTTAACTAGTAGGTAGTTACACATTCTGCTAAACGTTACTGTCACACTTACTCTTTAAGAAATGTGTTATCTTCCTCTCCTTTAATAAGCTCTCGATAAATATACTGGTCAGTAGTGTTCACCAAAGCCTACATGTTGAGATTACAGAGTACAACAACCATCATCATCATTCATAATAATTTCAGAAAAATACTGAATAGTTGCATGTGAGCATAAATCATACTGGCCCAGATTTCATGCTCATTATGCATGTTACATTTTCTTCATCACATTATCAGTACCTGTGATCACTGCATGATCTTCTAAAATGCTCTACAACAGGAAGCCAACTGAAACATTACATGCATTTCCAGAAATTCTACTGATGACAAGTTCTTGATATTGGGTGTATATTCAATGGTTGTCTGAGGTTAAGTTGTAAATGGATCTCAGGTTTGTGTACAGCCAGCATCTGACTAAATTAGCTAGTAATTTTTAAGCTTCTTTTTCTAAGCAAACGATTGTTATAAAGGGTTTGGTATTAGAGCCAGCATGCCTGTCCTCAGTACTGATCTGACCTTTACTTTTAGAACCTTACTATAACATAGTTGTCAAGTTTTCAAGAATGTCCTGGTGTGAGACTTTCTTCCACACGCCATACTCAGGTGAACAGTACGACTGGAATTACAACAATTTAGTCCTAATCCAAAGACAGTGGCTATGATATACTTGTTAGAATGTGAAGAAATACAGCTCCAAAATTCATGGACGCAAATACTTACATTTTAAGTAAAGTTTCAATAAACTTTTGAGAATGTGTGAGATGAAGAAATCAAACAAAAATGGCAAAATATATTGTTTTTTCCTATGTGTGCGATAGGCATGAGGCAACATTCTAAAGAGGGCAACTATGCCATAAACATTAATGGTTATTGACAACTATGGCACCCTATGTCTACAGATAAAGTCCTCAACTACCGATGTCCAGCTTATGACTCCACAAGCTGAAAATTGTAACTTAAGGTTGTCTACATAAACAAAGCATGCTTGTAACAGTACCTACCTTAAGAATAAACACAACTGGAACATAGAATAATTCCTTTTTGAATATAATGCACTGAATTATGGATCCATCTGATAAGTAGTGGAGAATGGAGTTCTAGAAAAATGAACATGATGTAATATAAGTTGAGAGTCAGTTTGTAACCAACACTTGAAAATTTTGAAAACACAAACTACGGTAGTCCTAAGTAAAGTGAAGTTTGCACAGCCAGTGTGAGATGTATCATGTTGGCTGGTACTTATAATCATTATCTACATTATCAATATTGTAAATAAATAAATCGGCCTTGCTAATCGCCCTCCTTGCAGCCAGGGGCTGAATTGCGAGGACGCGGCTCAACAAAGTCAGACCGCAAGCATTTTAAAGGCGCACTCATCACACACATACAAGGGTTACAGACACATACACAATTGCAGCCGCTTTA
>JAOCPT020080844.1:0-14267 GCA_026546935.2 Palythoa grandiflora | reverse complement strand
TCTACCTCTCCATTCAGATTCTCCAAGAGCTCCCCACTCACATTCTCCACTACCTCCCCACTCACATTCTCCACTACCTCTCCATTCACATTCTCCACTACCTCCCCACTCGCAATCTCCACTACCTCTCCATTCACATTCTCCACTACCTCCCCACTCATATTCTCCACTACCTCTTCATTCACATTCTCCACAACCTCCCCACTCACATTGTCCACTACCTCTCCATTCACATTCTCCACTACCTCCCCACTCACATTCTCCACTACGTTTTCATTCAGATTCTCCACTACCTTTCCATTCACACTCACCACCTTATTCGCACTCTACACTACTTCTCCATTCACACTTTGCACTATACTTTTGCAATCACATTCTCCACTACTTTTCAAATTATACATTTTCCATTATCTTTCTATTCACTTTCTCCAACTCTCCACTATCTTCCACTGACACTCTTCACTCCCTCTTAACTTACACATTTCCCACTCATTTTCCACTCACAATCTAATCATACTGATTTTTCATCTGTGTAACGGGGAACTCTTTCTAAAGCAAAAGAGGAGAGATTAATAGTGCGAATCATTTATGAATGAAAAACATTTTATTTTAATACAACCGTTGTTAGATAAATGAATGAAGAATAAAAACAAACCAACACTAGTGATTTTAGTCAGACGGCTCATGTCCAGTATCGCGAATAATTTTAAGAGTAATCATGTTATTAAGTGGGATCTTCTTATAGTCAAACACAAAACACAGTGTTGGTTAATAGTGTTTTTAAATATTTGAAATTTTTTCGAAACTACCAAAAAATTTAGTTTTTAGAACGTTATCTGAAAAAAACTTTTAAGAATAAAGCCCATGTACAAAGCATAGTTTTACACCTCCCCCCCTCTCCCCTCTTATTGATATTGTTGTTGTTGTTTTCATTATTATTAATATTATTAGGTGTCAAATAGTAATCTACAAAAACCTTACACAAGAATGCAATGATAAAAGTTTCAAGAGCACAACGAAAGCAAATATTTGATTTTGAAAGATAATAACATGGCTTCAGTCACAACGATACGTACTTGATTGCATTGGAGAACATTTGATAATTCTTGTTTTGAAAGAAGGAGTCATTGCTCATTGTTTTGTTTTGGGGATGTATCTTCTAAAAGTCAAGTGTATAAATCGTCGTTCTTTTTCCAGTATTAGATATGCAGAATTTTCCCATCCTCTTCGTTTTCCCTGGATAGGAGCCTGACGTAGATACAATAAAACGAATCAACGGCCAAGAAGATTGTACGGTACACTGTCACTAGGAAAGCTATGCGAAACAAGTGCTTAACAGTAAACTGATTTTTCAGCCAGGGACCCTGTGCAATGGCTTCAATACTTCCGACAGCAACGATGAAGGAAATGGCGTTGAAGATTACCAGATGGTAGTAACGAGAACGTTTTCTTGGTTGAACACTACTCGATAGGTCCATATTAACAACAGCTGCCGCCATGTTTAAGGCAAACGCCCCTAAAACAGTAAAAGTTACCGTGTCAACACGTGCCATGGTAATCGCACTAGTTTAAACGTACTTGAGTATTACATTGTCAAAAAATTATGATGAGCTGGTAAGCTAATACGGGTGCTAATGGAGAAAAAATACTGCACCAACATGAATATTCAACTAATATTCACGACCTTCACTAAGGTCAACAGATTTTTCAGCACAAAAGATTCAATCCTAACAGGACTCCGCTCATGTGCAATATACAAGTTTGTTTGAGCTGGCTGTAATGCTGTAATTATGTTGGCGAGACTTCCTGCCATTTTTCTACACGTGTACAGGAGCACCTTCGTACGGATAAAGGGTCGCACATTTTTAAGCATCTCAGTAATACACTATCATGTCGCGAGTAATGCTCGACTAACTGTTTTAGTATCATAGATGCAGCAAGCAGCAAATTCAGTCTCAAAATCAAAGAAGCGTTACACATTAAGTGGATTAAGCCTTTGCTTAATCAACAAGTATACCACGCTAATTTTAACTTTTGTCATTAATCTTTTGTCTCAGCTTCTTTATTCTTTATCATTGTTTAATACTATGCAATTGTTATTCTGTTATAACATATCTCTGTTCAACTGTGTTTAGACATAACAATTACTTTTCTAATGATGGCAGTAGATGCTTCCGAAACATGTAAATATAAGTTGAAATGAAGAGTGTCGTGATTGCGTCTAAAGTTTTATTAGATTTTTGGTCCATATAATTGGTCCAGTTGAAGAAATTGAAAATTGACCTAAATTTGATCGTTTAAACGCAGTATTAAAGTTTTGGGACTGTCTGGTGTTGTGCTTTTGAATTTCTTTGTTGAGCTTAAAGAGTTTATTAAAGATATCTGGAATTCGTATAAATCTACTAGCGTTCTATTACCAATGCTGTTTCTGATTGGCTACCCTACCTACTATCTATTCGGTGTATATAGTGGGTAACGATTGTCAACAAAATGGCGGCCGCTCCTTCGAGGTTTCAAATAAAATTTCGAGGTATTCAATAAAATTGACAGCCTTTTTTTTGAACGGTAGTAGATTTATACTAAAACAATTAGATTATGAGCTCGAGATTTCTATCGCGTGATAGTAGATTGTTTTGGAACTTGATCATTCAATCAATATTTCCAATGTTAAGTATTTTGTTTTCTTGTTTGACAACCAGAGCTCGGTTGTTCAAGAGCTAGTTAACTTTAAAAGCCAAAATTCAAGCAGTAATTTCTTCACCAAGACAGATTTATGGTTCTTAATGTGAAATACTGTTCAGATATTATTAGGAAAAGAAAATGTTAATCCCCAAATTAAAACTCAAATCAGTCGTTTTTGCAAAGTTGAAAACTATAAAAAGTTTAATCTGGGTTGGTGCTAATTGAGCTTCTGAACAGCTAGGCTAGAAGTTAGGGCAGACAGCAACAACTATATCTGTAACAAAGGAACTGAAATATGTTATACGTATTAAGCCGGTTACAGACAAGCAAGTTTTCCTTGACAAGTTTTACAGGGAAGCTAGGTTTTATTTGCTTGTACGTGTGTATGAGAAAGATTTTCAAGTTTGTCCTGGTCAAGTCTACTTGTTCAAAAACTGATAGGTTAGTTTTTGAGGAAACTTGTCAAATAAAAACTTGTCGAGAGAAACGTGTTTGTTAGTCACCGGCCGTAATGTTCGTTATGTCTGCACCAACTGTTCATTTCTGCGCCGTACATCACTGTAACGAAGAAAGAGTATAATTACGACGTCATTTACATTTCACTACTAGTTTTATCGGGGATTTTAGTCAACTACTACACAATACAGCAGCTACATCTTGCCAGACCCACTAAATTTCTTCTCACCTGTTTGAAGAAACATCCGTGGACAAATTGTTTCGAACAAACCCCATGTTGCCAATGTTTTTTCTGGTTGAACGGATAAAGACGTGAAGAGTGCTTCAAGACTGACAGATAACCAGTCTGTTGTGGCAAGAATTAGAACAACGCAAGACTTGTACGGCGTCATTTCGCGGCACAGACAGAAAAGACTTGTCAACACAACGTTGAGAAGAAAAACGGAAATGTCTGAAATTGTAAGGTTTACGAAGGCAAATTCCATCCTTGAACAGAAAACGTCCAAACATTCCATGAAAACTTCTGTAGATAATAACGCCTTTTTAATCAGGTTTTGGAAACCTCTCGTAAACTTGTCTTTTCAAGCGTTTCCGAATAGTCCACGACGGTTGCTTAGATGCAGAAAATCACCTGAGAAACTGGTTCACCAAAGTCAGAATGATATAGCAAAATTAATAAAACAGTGTTTTATTCGGCAATCTTAAAATTGTAGATTAAAAAATTACCATTTTGTGAGAGTTGAATGAATTTGGAACTAAATCACTGACCCAAGGAGATTCTGGATCGCCGATTTGATATATTTATGAATATCATAATTGGAGCTCCATGTTGTATGAGTGGTTACAAAAAACCGAGTTAAAATTATTATTTTAGCCTTTCAGTAGCGTTTGTTGATAAATTAAATGCATAGAACGCCCAAAGCAAAACTGTTTTTCTTTTAAAATAATTGCTTTCGATGAATGCTTGTAGCTTCGTTTCTGTCGCCATGGAAAATTAGTTCTATTCTCAATAAACCTAAAAGACGACCATTTACATGTTTAAATTTTTTTAAAACAGGAAGCTATTCAAGTTTTCTAACGTAAATTATTTTCTACAACTTTGATATAACAGTATAAATTATTTTGAAAAAAAAAATTATTAAGTCACAAAATGTTGGAAATCAAAATTACAAAGGTTAACTTTGTAATTTTGATTTCCAGCATTTTGTGACTTAATTAGCTATAGGCGCTTGTCAAATTATATCGACGCTATTCAGCTGGACATCAAGCATTGCGCATAGCTTTAAAAGCAAGAAGTAATAACTGTAACTAAACTGAAATGATATAGAAAAAGTTATCAGAAATGTTTGTTTTTGCCTTTTGACATGGCGTTTTAATTTGGAGTGTCGACCTTAAAAGAATATTATCTCGCTTTTGTCAGATAAAAGTCTTTTAAAAGATGACAGGCGGAATTAGCTTTGAAAGACGATTTACTGCGTTGAAACAAACGGCCAAAGGTGGATCTGTTAAGGGCGATCGTACGTGTTTAGTTTAGGTTGCCTGTGACGAATGTATAAGTCGTTTCAGACAAATAATTCGTTTTCCTTGGGAAATACGGTCGATGAAATTAAACTTTATTTTAACGCAGTATTTGTCTTAAGTTTTCCAATTATGAAACTACAATAATAAAAAAAGAAAATCTTTTCCACTAATTTCTGCTTGGACAGTTACATAACATTTATTTGAAATTTATAAACGAATATTCAAGTCTATTGAACAAAAGAGTTTTATTGTGCAAAGCGTTTTCGTAGACCTACGCTTTCACATGGAAAAGTTGATCTACAGCTTGAGGTGTGAATCGGTTTTCACATGGGGAAGAATAACAAAGTAACAACAACGTGATAAGGATTTGGTAGCTTTTTGACGATTTCTTTCATAACTAAGACGCAAGAAACAGAGACGAACGACAAGGAGCTCGTGAACAAAATGTCAAGTTGAGGCTCAGGTGCGCGAGATCTCTATTAGCTATTAGTAGAAATTTAGTCACTATCTATCGCAAATACTGTGATCTGATTGCAGGCTACCGTATTTTCTATCTGTCAGCCAGGTGATAGATAGGGTCTATGAGATCCACTACAAAATTATCGAAAATGCGGAAAGTAGAAAACAAAATATCAGACTTAATGGGCTGTATCAACATTTAATGGTATGTATAAAGCACAGTTTACAGAGTTTCAGCTTGAACTGCAACATATCATCTGCAACACGTATTATACAAATTACATGAAAATATTAATGAACTCAACACAAAATGTAAAACAATATCATGCAAACAACTGGCATATTTTTTTGTTTCCGAATGGTGTTCCGAGCATGGAGTTTCTACCCAGCTTGAGGAGTTAGATGTCAGCCAGCTGAACAAAAACCTCCGTACATTTTACGCAGAAGCGCGCATTCAAAATGGCGAAATGTATAGCCGTTCATCCCTATTGAGTCTACGATCAGAGATTGAGCGACATCTTAATAATTCCCCGTTCATCAGAGGTTTTTCCAGTTCAAGATTTTAAATCCTCAAACAAAGTTTTGAACGCCAAAATAAAGGTTCAGAAAAAGAATATCCAAGAGATTGTAAAACACAAGGCTGTTATAGAGTACGGTGACGACTTAAGTTCGCGAGTCTAGTGTTATCCGTGGGACAACTCCTTGGGGTTTACTGAGGAACGTGTGGTTCCATGTTACACTGCACTGGTGCAGGAGAGGAACAGAGGGTTAGAGAGACTTAACAAAGAACAGTTTCTCATTTCAGTTTGACAATCAGGGCCGCGAGTAAGCACAGTGACTCATGACGAGTCGGAGAAGGACAATCCAGGCCGATTGGACGACACATTAAGCGGCTGCGAAGCTCTTTCAGTATCCGAAGGCACCGCAGAATCTTCGCCTCGTTTTCTCTCAACACTTTTCTCGTGCTCTCCTACGTCATAGCGTTTTCTATTTTTGTCTAGAAACACAAGCGAGGCTGTTATGTTCCCTTATTAGAAGCAAGCTAGTGACGGTAGGAGTACACACAAAAAGAAGAGATAAAACACCTCTTCACCTCGTTTTCTTTCAGTACTTCCTTCGTGCTCGCTACGGCATAGATTGTTTCTCAGAAAACTCGATATAAACACTCGCGATGCTGTTTTTGCCTTAACAGAACACGAGGATCTTGCGACTATAGAAACTGGAAATGTGAACATCTTTGTTTTTCTTTATAGATCAGGGGTAGTGAGTGAAGGGTCAGGGTTTAGTAGCATGGGAAAATGTACATGCAAAGCGTACAGCAAGTGTTTGGAAAAAGTGTGGGGAATTATTGAACAGTGCACAGGCAGTGCATGTACATTATTTCATGTACCAGTGACAATAAATATTTGTTTTCTGGAGCTCATGCAAACCAAATGAAGCACTACAATGTTTCTGACAATCAACCTAATAATGACAACTGCATGCTCTGACCCATATCTAGAGCAACGAAGGACTTGCTGAATGATTTTTTTGTTCTAGATGACTTGTTACTCTGTCGGCCAGCCATCATTTACATCTCATAGCCAACAGGAAAAAGAGAACAAAAACTTTAAAATAAGAAAATCGTCTCAACTAAACCACGCATAAATTTCAAAATTTACTAAATCCAATGACAAACGCCAAATAGACTAACGCGACATAACACTAGAACAAAAGATCATAATCGTGACCGCGGGCAACATGGCATAAATCAGCATCGAAATCCTTTTGAAACTTGTCAAGTTTCATAATCTGTCCACCTATCTCCTCTCCAACCTTATCTCCATCTTATTCCTTCACCTAATCTTACCTTGCCCCTTAACCTCAGTCCCACCTTATCCCTCAAACGAATCCTCAAACTATCCCCGAACCTCATCTCAACCTTATAACTCAAACTAATCTCCCTCTTATTCCTCGATTAATAACCACCTTATCCCTTACCTCAAATCAACCTTCCCCCGTGTAGTATTCATTGAAATAAAGAGGCTAGTATAAGTTCTAGTACAAACAATATTTAATTTAGAAAAAATCCATGTGCTCTGATTTCTAGACTCCTACTGTGCATGCGTAACGGTCTAAATAATAATCACAGAAGGCCCAATTTATAACAGCATCCTCCCTGTAAAAGAAGGGGGAAAACAATAACATTGAATAAAACTTTTTAACAATTAAAAAACAAGCTCGCGTCTTCTATCAGTTGCCGCTAGAATAGATTATTCTGATTGTTTTAGTTGAAATCTCGGGAGAATAAATAAAAGAATAACGATAGTCTAAATAAAGTTTGTTAGTATAAATCTACTAGTATACTAATGCAAGTGCCGCAATCTGATTGGCTGAGCTACTCGTATACTATTCGGTGATAGATAGTGAGTAGCGATTGTCAACAAAATGGCGGCCGCTCTTTCGAGGTTTCGAAGTGTGAGTAAAGTGGATTTGGATAATTTACTAAAATTGACAGCCTTTTTTTAACGACTAGTAGATTTATACTAAAACAATTAGATTTTTCGCTCTTGATTTCTATCGCGCGATAGTTGACTCGGGCTTCGCCCTCATCGACTATGACGCGATAGAAATCGCGAGCTCATAATCTAATTGTTAAATAGAAATGCGTTTTGGAATAATCCAGAATTTTCGGATTTCCATTTTCCAAACCAACAGCATTTTTCCAAGTACTCCACATATTTCTTGCTGAAGCACGTGGAGTCTTGCATTTCAGTTTAGCCGAATTTTTTGAAAATATGCCGCAAAGAAAAAAATTACAACAAACACGGCGTCATGTTAATTCCGATGAACGCCATTTTTGTTGTCGCTGCCTTTCAGATTAGTGTGATGACGTCACTATGACGTCACTGTTCCGGATTATTCCTACCATTCTGATGTCGGGAGCAGAATAAGTATCTAGAAGAGCATTCTAAGTATTCCGGAAAGAGAATAGCGATTAATCGAACGACTCTTCAAATAAATCCATACATACATGCATTCCTATTCTGGAATCGTACCAGAGGATTGCAACCTAAATGTTCTATTATATATGTATAAGAGAAGTTAAATGCTATAAGGTTTGCGCCGTTAAAATAATCATTTTCGTCTTCCAGGAACTACTGTAAATGATGTTATAGCGTCATGTCTTGCTGGAGCATTGCGCCGTTATCTTAAAGAAGAGAGGTTAATAGATCCAGATGACATTCAGATTGCCGTCAGTGTAAACACTCGCTCACCAGCAGTTTTGTCACGGAACAGTATTCCTCTAGAAAACTCTACGACTGGCATGTTCTTTAACCTTCCTGTTGGTAAAGGTAATTCCGAGACGCGCCTTCTCGAGACAAAGCGACGCATGGACAATCTAAAATCTTCCACTGATTGGCTGTTTTTTGGTTTTATTTTCTCCTATGTCTTCGGGAATCTACCGGACTTCATTGCAAAGTCCTGTTTCCAGTTTTTCAGCAAGCATTGTGCTTTGATTCTGAGCAATGTACCCGGTCCGCTGAATGAGCTACAAATTACAAGCAACAAAGTGGAGACAATAATTCCTTGGCCACCGTTGATCAGTGGTACAAGCATGTCAGTGTCTGTGTTTAGTTATGCTGGGTCTGTCCGTGTGGCTGTGCTTGCAGATGAAGCTGCATTATCTCAGCCAAGCAAACTCACAGATATATTCGTCCAGGAGTTCAAGGAACTGTATGAAGGTGTTGTTTGCAAACCATTGGAGAACGGTTTCATCCGAAAGTGTGATATTTTATCGTAAACCTCGTCCAAATACCTCGCATTACGCTGCATATGGTTTTAGAATAACTTCCGTCATACGAAATTGCAGAAACGAGCTACATGAAATAAAGGGAACTATACACAGAACTATATAACAACTGCAACACATAAACTGTCGAAGAATGCAATTCTTTGATGAAAATAAGTTTCCTTTCAAATTGCGCCAATAAGAAAATTATGACGCTGATTTTTTTATTGAATTTTTCAAGTGACATAGTCATTTATACATGACTGACATGATTAAAGAAGTATCGTTTTCACTGCTTTAAAATTCTTTATTGAGGAAATGTCGTGAATCTTTTAATATTTACTGCCTACTAGCTCACGAAGAAGACTCACATCTTTTCCTTTTAACAATTGTTCATTTTAATGCAAGTAAATGATAAGATTATTTTTTATGTACCATAATCGAAATTTATACCAAATTGTATTTAGTAGGAAACACTGGTTTAAACACAAATCACTGCAAGATAGCAATACATTCTTGCCTTAGTTATTAAACGTTAAATGTCTCAATACAATCTATTAACATTTTGATAAAGACCAAATATGTCGTATGTAAAAATACGATAATTTTATGTGTATACGGTATGTCACTTTTCAGCCAATCAACAACAACCACAATCAGTGATGTTGCATTAGAATGGCAACTCCCACCCTTGCAGTGTAGTAGACCAATTTCGATATAATAAAATTCTAGCTTGAGTTCGAAGCTTATACGAGAATAAAACAAAAGAAATGTCAACGGTATCGAGGAATAAATAATTAATGTATTTTGTTTTATCCCCCAAGCCCGGGTCCCATGCTAAAATTTTAATATATGGAAATTGGTCATTACCTTTCCATCGGTGTACATTTGATCGGTTTCTCAAAAATTTTGTTACAAAACAATTAAGGCCAACTAGAACGTAAAGCTGAACAGTCTAAGGTTAAACTAAATCCCCTCCACCCCTCACAGAATTGATTGTACTTGGTGTAAGGCCCACTAGAATATAACTGCACAGTCTAAAGATGGGTTAAACAAAACCCCCTTTATCCCTCAAAGAATTGATGGTACTTGGTGTAAGGCAAACTAGAACATGCGACTGCAGTCTAAAGATAAGGTTAAAGAAAACCCTATCCATAACTCAAAGAATTGATGGTACTTGGTGTAAGGGCAACTAAAACATGAAGCTGAACAGTCTAAAGATGGGGTAAAGCAAATCCCTATCCGCCACTGATAGAATTGATAGTACTTGGTGTAAGGCCCACTAGAACATAAGCCTGCACAGTCTAAAGATGAGGTTAAACAAAATCCCCTCCACCCCTCATAGAATAGATGATACTTGGTGTGAGGCCCACAAGAACATAAGCCTGCACAGTCTAAAGATGACGTTCAACAAAATTCCCTTCACCCCTCATAGAATAGATGGTACTTGGTGTAAGGCCCACTAGAACATAAGCCTGCACAGTCTAAAGATGACGTTCAACAAAATTCCCTTCACCCCTCATAGGATAGGTGGTACTTGGTGTAAGGCAAACTAGAACATGAGACTGCACAGTCTAAAGATGAGGTCAAACAAAATCCCGCTCCACCACCTCATAGGGCTCTTTAAAAGGCAAAAAGTTGCTTTGGCAGAAAGTTCACTTACCGTGGATAAGGTAAAATTTCTTGCATTTCACGTCTATATGAGAAAAACAAACCAAAATTTGTTTAGAGGGTAATCCACTCGCTTATTTTCTCCCATGTTAAGACTTAAGGCCTTATGTACAACTGAGGGCGAAGAAGTTAGGAAACGTAAGACTTTTAGTCAAGATACAAAATAAAAACTATGCAACCTTTATTAACATGTCACCAAGGAACGAAATAAAGTTCAATTAGTCCCTAAGAATAAACTTTATAGGTGCAAATAAAAATAGGTACGTTAATGTACAGTGATCAACATTGACATATTTGTGGGTTTTCGTAAAACTGCTAACAACATGGTGTTGATATCATAGCCATGATAGGTTACAATCTTTTTACACAGAATTTTAAAACGCATATTAACAATCACAATGTCTGCAAACTAAAATCACTCAATCAACTTCACTATCATTTTGAGAATTTATTGAAATTAAGCTGCACTTTGGGCAGATCCACAAAGTTGACAAGGAGATGGGGAGGGAGGGAAGGGTAAGGCAGCTTTAATACAGCTAAAGGTCATGGATACAAACATTGGAATCTGATACGTTTCAAAAATGTTGAAAACGTGTTTTAGTAAAATTTAGGGTGTTTGTCTGAACTGGCCCAACATCTCCCTCCGATTGCTGGGATCTGCCGGGGCACACTACTCCACCCTTTCGTTTCCATTGCTACACTAACACACTACTCCAACCTCTCGTTTCCATTGCTACACTAACAAACTACATCAACATCTCGCTCCCATTGCTACACTAACACACTACTTCAACATCTCGCTCCCATTGCTGCGATTTCACCGGGCACACTAACACACTAGCTCAACATTTCCCTTCCATTGCTACACTAACACACTACTTCAACATCTCGCTCCCATTGCTGCGATTTCACCAGGCACACTAACACACTAGCTCAACATTTCCCTTCCATTGCTACACTAACACACTACTTCAACATCTCCCTTCCATTGCTACACTCTAACACGCTACTCCAACATCTCGCTCCCATTGCTGTGATTTCACCGGGCACACTAACACACTAGCTCAACATTTCCCTCCCATTGCTACACTAACACACTACTCCAACATCTCGTTTCCATTGCTACACTAACACACTACTTCAACATCTCGCTCCCATTGCTACACTAACACACTGCTCAGGGCACACTAACTCAAAATTTTCTCCCATTGTTGGGATCTGCTCCAGGCACACTAACACACATAAAATCCTGATAAATATTTAAAAGACAACTAATATCTATGGAAGTTCCGCTTGGATTAAATAAGGCACATGTATTGATTTCGACATCTTCAAAGACACCAAAAATGAATTTTATAAAACAAAACTAAAAAATAATCTTACGAATATATTAACACTTGAGGGTACCTAATTCGAAAACCAAAACCTATGTATATCTTCCTCAGATGATGGAAACATGAATGACATAGGACTTTTTGGAAATGGTTATGACTTTGCATATCCAAAGTAATTTGATTTTTGCCAACAGGCAAAGTGAAAAATACACCAACCTTTAAACATATTTACAGCGTAGTTGTGTCCAGGTGTTGAATTTGAAGACTGTTTTAAGCAGTGCTACTTACTTTTACAAAGAGCTATGTAAAATCAATGTGCTATAAGCTCTGTGACGCTGTGTAGGTAGGAATTCAATTAAGTAAACAATAAATTCTGTCAAGTGATACTTTTTGCACTGTTTAGGAGTAATAGATGGTTGTGAAAAGTTTGTCATAAACGTTCAGGAACTATACAATTGAACATGTCTTGTCACCACGACACCTACTCCCCAGTTTCCGTTTCTTGGTTCTCTCCAACTTGTGGCACAGTTTCATAAGACACTGCTACTGCTCCATCTGATACTGTTTCATTGGTGTTATTTCCTTGTACTTCTATGACTGCAAATGTCGAGCCTGCATCAGTAGCATTCTGTATTTCCTGCACTTTAGTTCCTAAGGATTCTGGTTGTACAAGAATGAACTCAACTTGCAGTTGATCTGAGCCTGCAACTGTCACTGGAATCCCTGACTGCAGCTCTGCCGCAGTGACTACAGCTTGCAAGTGGTCTTGTAGGGGGTCAACTGGTTGCAAATTGGTTGGGTCTTCCTGTGTAGCACCTGTTTTGGGTAGGGCATCCTGTGCTTCACCATTTGTCTCTTCCATTGCTTCACCATTTTGCATTGTATCTGTGTGACAAACATCTTGGCCTTCTAAATCGTGACTTGTCTGTACCTCAACAAGCTCAACATCCATTGCCTGTTCCAAGCCTTCAATTGCAGCATTCCTTGCTGCATCATCTTGTTCTTCCTCAACAGTTCCTAAAGGAAGATGCGGCAACTTTTCAGCAATCTGGGCATTAAGTTTTGCCCCAATGCCAAGACATAATTCCTTGACAAGTTTTGCTCCTGACACGAAACGATACAAGTTTCCAATGGCTGCAACTGTTTGTTCCAATCCGCATGTCTGTAGTACTTCTTGACAGACAAGTAGGCAGATAACCTCAAGTTCGGTCCATGCTATGGTCACAGATGAAGATCCAGGAACAGTCTCAGTTGCCTTTGCTCGCTTGAATGCTAATGGAGTGGATCTTCTTCTTTTTTTTGGAACTGAGGGATCTAGTGCAGGAGGGTTTTCTTTGGGTTTCTCGTTGAATTTGTTGTTGCAGTTGTAACAGTTGCAACAAGCTCTACAACCAACTCTGGCACCAAGGCAAGGACACTTTGACTTTCTCAGCCCGCCATCACTGCAGCCCATGTAGTTGGGATCACCTTTTTTGTTACTGCCACAGGCACAGCCTTTATCAGGCGATTTGAAACTGAACCTTACAGAGGGTGTTCTTGGATTGCTACAGTTACGGCATCTGCAACTTCTGGAGCAACCAAGTTCGGCCTTTACACATGCACACTTTGACTCTGTGCAATACTTTAAAGAGGGATTCTTTCCTGCGTTTTTACCACAACTACATTTGATAACTCTTGGTGAAGCTACAGTCTCTTCCATAGTCGCAAAACCTGAAAAATGTGAAAAAAGAGGAAATTAAGTATTACAAAATACTTATTCAAAAACATGCGATACCCTTTTAGGGGAACAAAAGTCAAATTGTTGCCATAGAAAGTTTCAAAAATTTTGGAAAAGGACGGACTTTGAAAATCAGAGCAGCTGGAACCAAAACCCAAATGTAAAAGAAATAAAATAAAAACAAAAAAATAATGAAAATATGGAACTAGCTTTGACAAGGATTTAAATTATTGCCGTGAATGTTTAACAGGATTCTGAATTCAGTTTCAGTGCTTAAACATTAACAACAGCAACCAGATAAATGTCAGTCCCAGGGATCAGGTTGAGATGAGGTCAGACTGCTTTTTCACAAAATATTTTTCGGTAAAAATAATTGCTATTCAAATGATGTTATTTAGAACTTGTATCGAAGTTTTAACTGGGGATTTTTGATCCCTGCAGTTTGTGAAGTTTTCATCTTAAGTATGGAGATTTTGATATGCAACAGTGTTTCCACTATCAGTAAATAGTTTTTAAAAAAACTATTATGTGCGTCGGCAAGTAGATACAAACTTCAAGTAATGTTGATAAACAAATAATCAGATGCTCTGACGAAGGGCTAACGCTCGAAACGTCAGCTTTTACAAATTCCCACGGCGATGATTATTTGTTTATC
>JAOCPT020079910.1:0-14268 GCA_026546935.2 Palythoa grandiflora | reverse complement strand
ACTTTTGAACCAGCTGATGAAACCCTATAAAGTGACCATCCATTTTGTTTGTCTTGAAGAGTAGAAATGATTGGTGTCATTCATTCTACCTTTTGAACCAGTTGATGAAACCCTATAAGTGACCGTTCATTTTGTTTGTCTTGAAGAGTAGAAATGATTGGTGTCATTCATTCTAACTTTTGAACCAGCTGATGAAACCCTATAAAGTGACCATCCATTTTGTTTGTCTTGAAGAGTAGAAATGATTGGTGTTATTCATTCTAACTTTTAACCAGTTGGCGAAACCCTATAAAGTGACCATTCATTTTGTTTGCCTTGAAGAGTAGAAACGGGTGCTGTTATTTATTCCAACTTTCAAACCAGTTGATGAAACGTTCATTTTGTTTGTCTTTTCAGATGGATTATGAAAATGTTCACTGTTTCAACAAACGATGAAATTGTCATACTTTAAGAAAATTTGTGATTTCGACTTTTAAGAAATCAGCTGGAAAAAAGTTAAGACTTTTATTGATATCCCTAGCTAAGCTAAGAGTAAGCAATCAATTTTGGAGCCGTTAAGAGCTACTGACTCGTTCTACCGACGTTATAAGGATTGAAAGCTGAGTGAACTTGATAGAAAGAAAGTCACACAACTGTCCCACGCTCTGCAGCTCAAAAATTGCGATAATTTCATAAAGTACGGTACAGCTAGCCATTAATTTCTACATTATATGATTATTTAATTACCTGTCATAAACATTTAGCAGCCAGTTTAAAGTCAAGTCCACACAGAACGGAATGTTCATCTTGTCTCTGTACTCCTCAATGCTGCCATATATCGTGTTTAGGACCGCCACCATATCACGGACACCTATGTAGTTTTCGTTCTTCGTCGTATTCAAATTGTGCTGCTCAAATGCTCTTGTGCAGGTCTGCAGATTCACTAGGTCCACTGAAAAAGACCGAAGAAGAAAGTTAATCACTTTTAAAATGTGAAATGCTCTCAACTAAGGGAGCTATCGTAAAATCTACAGAGGAGGGGGCCCGGAAGACTAAATATTTTGTGAGGCAGTGAAGAACAATTTCAAAAATAGTGATGGACTAGGAAACATCTTCTATAGTTTCGTTTCAAGTCACTTTCTTAACACTTGTTACATTTGACAACAATTAAATATAATTTTATGTTTTGACTTAAAAACCAGATCTCACCTCATTGTAATGATTATTTTGACAGGAGTTATTTAGTAACAGGGATTGTACACTTTTAGTCAAAGAAAATTCCAGGGCTTTTCTAGGACTTTCAAGGAACAAATTAACAAAAATCAAGGACCTTAAAAATTTAATATCAAATAAAACAAGTGCACTGCCATTTCCTGCAATCTTATTTCCAGCGTAAGAAGCGATGCAAAGGATTTTTTGCGATCTTTTTACATGAATTTGTGCCAGGATTTGTGGCCCCACTGAGAAAACTTGAGAAATATTAAGAGTTGGTATTTTATTTTGAAAAAACTCCCTCAAAAATGAGTCAATTTTCAAGGACTAATTTCAATTTTCCAGGTTTTCCAGGCCTGGATTTTTTGTTTTTCCAGGTCTTTCCAGGTTTTGAAGGACTCATAAGGCTGGTTCACACTGTGACATAAGCACAAGCATAAGCATAGACATAAGCATAAGCATAAGAATTGGATGTGTGAACCGAACCAACATAAGCATAAGGATTGAATAGCTACTGCGCATGTTTTTTTCTGCTGACAGAAAAACTGCTGGCATATACCTTATGCTTATGTAAGACCGGTTCACACTTGCAATTGTACGACATAAGCATAAGTAAATGGAAATTTTTCCATTTTCTTATGCTTGTGCTTATGCTTATTTTGATTCGGTTCACACACAGAATTCTTATGCTTATGTCTATGCTTATGCTTATGTCACAGTGTGAACCAGCCTTAAGTGTCTTTGTCCAAACTAAAATAGCTCTTTATTGTAAGATAAAACGTATTTTTTCGAGTGAAATTTAATTTACTGCGCTATTCCTAGTTTCAAAACTACTTCCCGATACTCCCTGAAAGGTCGCTTACTTACATTGTATGAAATAATCAAAAAATCGTAAAAAAGTGTGGTTTCTTGTTCAAAAGTCTGTACGAGACTCTTCCCTATAAGACGATAGTGGAACGGCTCCTCGGTTTCGATCCTGATTTAGTTTACCTAAGCGAAGCCGTTATACTCAACAAAATATCTTGATTCGGAGAATTTCAGTCGAAAGTGAAAAACTAAGTACAAGTTTTCTTAGAACTCGAAAAAATGTTTGCTCTTTCCGTACTTGTTCACGGTTACTGACAATTGTGTGTATCACTTATAGCCTAAGCTTCGGCAGACGATAATTTCAATATTTCTAGTAACTGTCTTAACTTGTCACTTTACACAAAAACATATATACAGACTGATAAACTGCTATCAAGGAACAATCAGGATTGGTTGCTTACCTGGTTCATTTAAAAAGAGAAACAATTCGACTTCCTCAGCTCACTGACTTGAATTCTGAAAGCGAAAGCAGGGAAATGAATTGCTTTATAGCTTTATAATTCCAAAAAGCTGGTAAGAAAAAACTTCAGGAAGAGTTCCGTTCGTTTTTCGTTGTTCGTAGTTCTAATGAATGACTTAAAATTTTTAGCAGCATTGCATTTACGTGCTTTTTATAAGAGGCAGTAAATTTTACCGAGGCTCATTGTTCTTAATTTCTTGGCGGTTTTTGTTAAAGCCGGAAAAAACGAAAAAGGGAACAAGGTATTAGAAAACGAAACGCCTCGCCGCCACATATGTTTTGTACGGCTGACTTTATAACCGCGCGAACTACCTTCATTGCTTGTTGAACAATCTTTGGAACACAGCCGGATTTAAGTGAATCTCTCAAAAAAACTAGTTCCCCTAGTTATCAAGCTTCCGCCTGAGCTTGCCCTTAATTGTTCTTAAATTTTGGCAAATTTGAGCCTCATATTGTGCTTATAAAATGTTCTTATAAGAAAAGCGTGAAGTAAGACTTTAAGACTTTAAAAATTAATGCATGCGATCGTCTTATAAATTATCTTTCAGGCCAAAAACTAAACTGAAAGACGCTTGTATACATCACAGCCTTTTATGCTAAGCCACAGGAACAATAACTCAATAACTGAAAAGAAAAATCTTGAAAAATTGAATATTATATACACGGGAACTCAGTCTTATACGATTTTATATGATAGAAAATTTATTAGAACAACGAGGCTCAAATCTCGGGGTCAGAATTAAATAAAAAAAAGCTCAGGCTGAGCCTCGATCAACAAGACGAGTTTTTGTGGTAGAAACTTGACTGTGAATTTTTAACCGAATACAGCATAAAACACAACTGAAAAGATTCACATTTAAACTTTAAAGATTCTTAACAAACAGAGAATGTAGCTATAGTTCAGTGGCTTATAAACACATCCGTATGCAATACATGTGATGTGTGGTACAAGGCGTTTCATTTTCCAATGCCTTATTCCGTGTTTTTATTCAATAAAAACTCACAGAAATAAGAACAATTTAATAACAAATTGAGGCTAAATTCGACAAAAATTAAGCGAGCCTTGGCCGCAAGATTTATTGGTTCTTACAAAAAAAAAGCGCGATGATGTTCTACCGATTTCAGTTGCTGCAATTGCGTTATAAGTTTTACTGTTTTATAAAATAACAACAACAACAACAAAAGCCTGAGTTATCGTTTTGTAAAAGCAAGGTGAGACACATTACCTATATCAGACTACCAAAATATCATTAGAATCACTTGACACTTGCTGCAAATAAAATAAAATAAACAACTAAAAAAATAAATATCTGTAAGAAAAAAAAATGCTGGAAATTGTTGGCGTTTAGTTTTCGATGGCCGTAAAATTTTTCCGTAATAAATTACATTTCATACTTCTTTAATTCTTCAGTCTACGCCATCTTGCCTTGACAAGCCTCGTATGACGGATCGAAAGGTAACTTTTTTTAAAAAAAATATATTTTAGAATATGTAAATTTTTGAATATTCCCCAGTCGAGTTTTGATTTCCGGTCATGCTATTATTTTCGATCGTCTTTATATACCAAAATAATTCAAAAGGAGTTCGATTTAAGAGAATTTTCTTTTATATTGACAGATCAAGACTGAAAATATTTGGGTCATATAATATCTACTGGCAATAAAGTAATACATCTTATTATAATTATATCGCTTTTATCGCGCGAGACCGTCATTTGCCTCAACCGATGGGCCGTGGTCGATAAACAGGAAGTTATTCAATGACGTCATCCAGTCAATTGGGCGCTCTCACCTGCATGGTTAGGAGAATTTTGAATTTGAACATTTCATATTTTGATGATTTTACGTTCTCTTAAGAACGTGATCGAAAGGTAGTTCCGTCGTTTATGGAATAACAAAAATTTAAAAAAATTTATTTTGAGCAGAAAAAGATCCACTACAAACTAACTCCGGCTAACAAAACCTGTTAAATTCAAACCGAAATAAAAAATAGTCAAACTAACAGAAATGTGTTGCACTTTGAAAATTTAATTAATGAAATCGTTTTGACCGAAATGCTGCTCAATTACCGTCAACAATTAAGATATATTTCGTACATTTTTGAAAGCAAAAAAGAAAAACAAAAAATTTCAAGAACATCTGGCCTGTTGGTGATGAACGTAGCAATTCTCCTTACCTGAAATGACATCATGCTTACATCACACAACTCCCAATGCAAATTCGAAAGCTATTGCTCAAAGAAGGTTGATGTTACTAGAAATAGCACAAATATATATTGTGAACGCATCTGTTAGGGAAGGCCTTCGATCACTGGTGGGTAAAAATAGCTCTTTGCATTTTATTTCCGTCCAGTATGAAGTATAAACAGTGAAGAAATTCTCTCAGGGTTAGCTTTAAACGTACGCGTTACTTTCTCGTTTAAATTCTAAAGCCGACAGAGGCGCCGTGAAGACATGCAGTTTCTTAATTTCGCGATGTTTTCCGCTTAGCTCTCTCTCACTCATTGTAGTTATATATTTCAGTGGATATACTTCAAAACTTCCGTCAGAAAATTGGTGTGAAGTTCCTTCCATTACTCGATAGATAAATGTCCGTCTCATTTGATAATTGTTGCTTTTAGTTTCACACCATTACGATTTCCATTTCGAACTACTTCTCTGCAACTTCGCACTTGGAAATCGAGAACAAAATTCTTGTCTTCCAGTTCAAGGTTGTGTGTTGTATTTTCTGTAATACAAGAATTTCTTCTACATTAACAAAATTAATCAGTGCCCTGACGACTGTAAGCTAGAACTGCGGTACGTAGTATTGTCAGTAAACATGCAGTTTATGTTAGGTTGTCGTGTTGTGCACACGAAGGTGTTTTCGACATATAAGCTTATTTTGGTTCAAGGTCGTCTACTCCTCAATCTCGGATTTCGAAGATTGATTCCATTTAAATTCTCCTTTACCTTTTTACCTCTTTGTTATTAAAAGTTCAGTGATTGGAATTTATTTTGTAGCCTTTAAATTGTCCCGTAAGAATGGAAAATACGTAGTGATTCTCACTTCTGTATGTCGTGTACTGTGTCTCCATCATAATTTTGCAGGTATAAAATATTCCGCTGTCTGATCAGTTATTATAAAGTAAGTCGCGCGGAAGTGGTTCAGTCTCATCATTTGCCTTACCAGTGTGGAAATTTCTTTTTAAGGAACATTTTTCGTAGGTAAATTTACATTGAAAGATCAAGGCTCTTTAAAGGCAAGACAGTGTACGATTTCTTAGAACTATCTCAACTTAGCGAGAATGCCGTAGCCGAGCTTTGCTTCCGTTCTTGCACACATTCCTAGGGTGAAATTACAGACATAGCACCAATTCGTTCTTATTCTCTGTGTATATGTTAGCTTATCTTAGATTTTTAGCTATCTGGGAAATAGATATTTAAGGGTTGAAATAGTTTTTGTTATTTAAACGTTCATTTACAAGCAAGAAGTTATTGGGATTTCTAAATGTCTATTTTGTGAGATCATTTACGAGCAGCGAATCATGGAAGAAACGTACCTTCCAAGATTAACTGACATCATACCACGCAATATTTCTACTCTTCATCACTAGGAAAAGTTTTGCTTTCTTCTAAGGTCAATAAGAAAATAAAATTTGTTATGATGAGTGTGAAATCCCGAAAAAAATCTGGGTAAGAATTAGGTAAATGGCCCGACTTGGCTCACGGTTATGTTTGGTTGTCTTGTCCGGCATTTCGTCTCGTTTCCCCGACTCCATTTGGTTGTACTGTAAAGTTTCTCCTCAGAACTAAAAACTGCGTGTTTTCTTCACTTGCAGATAATTCTTCCACAGAGTAACGAAACACTACAGGAATTGTACTCCTGACTGGAATTTAAATTTGGAATTAAACAGCGTACACAAGAGTTAAACTTAAATACGACATGGGAAGAAAAAAGATACAAATTTCAAAAATCGGAGACGAGAGAAATCGTCAGGTGAGTTAGTTCTGACAGCGCGTAGAATTGCGGAGTTTACCTTGTGCTGTGTTTATTTACAGTCGAGGGCTGTGAATAGAAATCTTTTTTTGGTCGCGAGGGCGTTTATTAGTTTCTAAATTTTGCTCTTGCAAGATCAAAAATAGCAAAGCGGTTTGGGTCTACATTTCATTTATAGTTGTGTATTTTTAGCTTGGGTCAGGTCTCAAATAAGTTGTAACCGTATCACAACGTGCCCAATTTTGGTCCTGGCAACAAAAGAAACATAAAAAACTATGAATATGTGAATAAGTAGTTTTGTCTGCCTTGTTGTTTTCGATTAAGGTGAAAGTTTAAATTTTTAGTGGGCGTTTGGTTGAAAGAGTTGTCAAATCTTGGGCCGACTTTGAAAGAGTATCTTTCCACACTCCACGGATTTAGATGAATAGATCTGTTTTCACTTGATAATGCGTTTGTTTGTCTGAGTGATAAGTTCGAACAAAAGATTTGAAATTTTTGTTAACCGGTGCTAAAATGGAGTGCGGGGAAACCCATTCTCGCGCAATCGAACAATTTTCGAACGATCGATCGATTGTTCGTTCGAAAACAACGATTTCGCCGAGTTAGTATAAAATATCATCAATGACTTAGCAATCTTGACTTAGCATTCACAAATCACCGTTTCTTTTGAAGTTTCAATTATCGGCAATAGTTAATTCTACTCAGTTTCCTTGATTGGAAATATGAATTTTAAGATCTGCAACAAAACAGTGCGATAATTCTTTGATGTCTACAATACAGCAACACTGTTCAATGTCACGCGAGTTTAAAACGCGTTGTATGTAATTTCATTACAAGACTTAAGCGTTTTTCGTCTCGATTCCGAAAACACTGTTCGATTGTTCGAGAGACAAATCTCGGATTTCCGTGTCAAGTTGGTTAGACGTAAGAACATTAGCTTTCGTGGTTTAAAATAAGATCAACATTACTTGACAATATTGAGGGCGTAAAAATCTTTTATCTTGACCTTTTGACGTGGTTAAGCTTTGTACTTAAAAACCAACATTTTAAAGATGATAACTTTTTCGCCAGCGAGGAATTGAGCAAAATTACTTGCCTTACATAACATTTAGCTCTTTCTGTAAATCAGCAAGTTTCTTCAAAATAACAGTGTGTGGGTGTGTGATAAATTTATGGTTTAAGTGTTTGCAAAGCCGATTTCTATCTGAAAATATATTTACATTTTGAGGAATCCTTGATACATCCTGCAGTGTTATATTAATAAAATTTATACATGTTTTAAGTAAGAAATGTTTTGCTTTTGTTTTCTTTAAGAAAGGAAACAAACTTCCTTGCTACCTGCTGTTAGGGGAAATTTGCAACAACAAAATATTCCTCAATTTGTTTTCAACTGTATTTTGAAAAAAACATTTTCCCTCAGAATTTATTCAAGAAAAATGAATTTTTGTTTACTAAAATTTGTATATTATTGTGTGTACTTTGTATTGATATTGTTTTTAAATCTGATATATTTCCAAAATTGTTGGTTTTGAAATGGTTTTGTTTTGATTTTTAAAAAACCCTTGTTTTTTCTCTGTGGTTTAGTTTATATTTCTGATTTATCAAGTACATTCATTTGTTAAAAATAGTCATTAAATTGGTTTGTGCTTAAGGGATGCTTTGCCTAATTGAACAGACGTTATTGATGATTGATGGGTCTTGCTCAATTACAGTGTCACTTACAAAACATATTTTACTTTCAAATAGCAGCACACCTACACACTCCACTCCAGCACTACGTTCAACCTTATAATCCCTCTGATACCACAAAACCTTTCACAACTTGCTACCAACAGTTGCTGCAACAAAAACAACAACTTTATTGTACCCTCCCTAGTACTTAGTATATCAGAAAAATTGTAAGGAAGGGCACTGGCTGTCTAAAATAACTAAAAAGCTAAACAAATCAGACAGCCAGGCAAGTTTTTTTTGCAACATTTTGAGTTTATAATCTATCGGCGAGACGGAGGTGTACAAAAATTTAAAAGTCATGCAAGTAAAAAATAACTGATCAAAAACAAAAAAGCAAGAACAAAAATAAAGTAACAATTATCTAAATAAAGGATGTAGATAAGTATTCCAGATGCAAGTAGATAGGACAAAATAGGAAATAGCAAAAATTTAGTATTCATTGATCAATTTAGCCTTGGTATTCTTTTTTAAAACTTGAAAGTTTATTGGTTCAAATGGATTTCCCAAAAAAATTCCATGGTAGATGAGATCTTGCAATAACTATGTAGGTCTTTTTGCAATCAAACATTTCAGTTCCTTGAGAATCACTTACTTGTCGTATTGAAAGTCTCCTCATTCTTTTGGATTGTAGAAATTGAGATCATTTTTGAGCTTAGAATTTAAGAGTTTTAGTTATAGATTTGACTTTCAGAATTTTCTTTTTAAGTATTTATTAGGGGAACATCCATTTTGTGGAAATGCTTGATAATAAACTGTTGTTATTATGAATAATATTACAGTTATTAGGTATTAGTTACTGTTTTGTTATTCAGGGTTAAAACAGCACCTATCTAGAAAGCTAAAAATTTTAAAATCCAAAATATTTCCGATAAGTCTGAGAGAAAGTCTGGGTATCTCAGTAATTGCTTCATGTGATAAACACACCTATTGATGCAGCACTATTAAATTAAAATAGTTCTTCACAAATACATAATTATATATATATATATATATTATTTACCCACTGTTTTTTCTCTTCAATTCTAGGTTACATTTACTAAAAGAAAGTTTGGTCTGATGAAGAAAGCATATGAGTTGAGCATCTTGTGCGATTGTGAAATAGCACTGATCATTTTTAATTCAGCTAACAAGCTATTCCAGTATGCCAGCACTGACATGGATAAAATTCTCTTGAAATACACTGAGTATAATGAACCCCATGAAAGCCGCACCAATACAGACATTGTTGATGTATGTATATTTTTTACAATTCCTTTAATTTGCAGTTCTATTTTATTTTTTTTCTACATTAAGTTTAGTAGACTTTGCCTTTTGTGGTTAGCTGTCGCTTGCCATTGCTCGCACAAAATTGATCTGAGGAGAGCGATTAACCACTTGCCTCACTAAAAAATGCTCGCCACATTGAAGAATACATTAAAAGTTACTTTGTGTGCTTTGTCTTTTAAGATTTAAAATACTCTGTATTCAAACAACTTCAACAAGAACGTCAATATTCTGATGTAGAGACACTGTGTTTGCTATCTGGAGGATGCGTTTTATGGCTTTTGTCGTTGGTTGCTGTGGTTTCTTTACTACATGTTTATAATGTCTATGAATACAACTATGTGTAATACGCTTTTGTATTGAGTGTGAGAAAATAATATAACAGAGAAACTCAGAGAAACTCTGTGCAGTGTCATTTTGGGTGTTTTTAGCCACTTACTCAATGTCTGTAAAAAAATTGCTCATCTCAAATGGTTTAGGTGAGCTTTTTTCCGCTCTCCAAGGATTTTGAAATGGCAAGCCCTGGTATAGGTTTCTGATAAACCTGATTTCACTGCAAATAACACAAGACAGTGCTATCCACAGCTATTTGGCATTTTTACTCAGGTTTCATCCTTTGCTTAGATTGTCAGATTTTTAGGAAAAGTAGTACAAAAAAATTTGCTTACCATTATTTCCTCGAATAAGCAATGCCCTCGAATAAATGCTGCCCTTGAATAAATGCTGCTCTAGAGAGCCAAAATATTAATAAATGCCACCCTTGAATAAATGCTGCACCTGAGAGCCAAAATATAAATAAATGCTGCTGTCGAAAAAATTCTGTTAATTTGAATATTGAACAAAAGAAAATAATTATAACTAGTGCAATAAAATAATTAAGCATTCACAAGCACAACAAGTTGTAGTTTTAAAACTGTAAAGCAAAGACTGAACTGTATCATTTTCTCTACTTTTTAAAGTAAAGTACCTCAAATAAATGCTGTTCTTGAATAAATGCTGCACCAAAATCATGAAAATTTTAATAATAAACCTTGCCTCTCCAGTTGGAATGTATTACTTGAATTTCCTTTTTATATAAAATTTAGGTTTCTGGGTGGAAATTGCCCATTCAGTGTTTGTCATTTTTCTCTATCAGTCAGTCAATGAAAACAAAACTTTATGGATTCGCAATAATATGGTGCCAATAGTTCTGCAATTTGCCTTTTTGTCTTTTTGCTTTAGGCAATTTCAAGGAAAGAAAATAAACAACTTGGATCTCCAGAGGATGGTGAAAAGGTCAGTTTCAAGCTAAACTCTCCAAATTGTTAAATTAGGTATAAATTATTTTTATGGTAACTAAAAACCTACATGTGTTTTTCAGTAAGTTTGCTTTTATGTTTTGCATTTTAAATTTGTTATGGATTTATTTCAAGTTCATTTATTTAAAAAGAGCTTAGTTTGTGTTCGGATGACAGGTTTGAAAAATGCTATAATAATTGATTGTAAGTTAAACATTCTCCAAAATCAAACAACCTAATTTTGAAATAAATCTTAATTTGTGTTACATTTACAGTTTAGTTAATCCGTAATTAAATGTCGATCATTTAAATCTTAAATTACAATATGTGTAAGGGGCTTAAAATCTACAACAGCCATGTTGCATTTGCTGTGGATGCCCCAGGCTACTGCTGTAATGCCACCACAATTGTGCAAGATTTACGGCCTCAAATGACTTGCCCAATTTCTCTTGGGTGTCACTGTGCCTTTAAGAAATAGGTGTTAAAACATGGTGCATTTTTCTGCTAATATTGCCTAAATGAGCTGAAGGTGATCAAATCATATTGATGTGATTTGAGGTGATACAGTAGTCAAATAAAGAACACAAACAATTAAATCCTGCACACTGCCTGCCTGGTTTCAAACAACAAGCATAGAAGAAATGTTAACATTTTGGTGCGAATGACACTTCTTGCTAGTAACTCGTGTACAGCAGTCCCATTTTGACAGTTGCCTTGGTGCCCCATTATGGCAAAAATCTTGAAGCCAAAATGGCCGTGCCCTTAGAATTAGAGAGTTCAAGGCCTGCGTGAAATAAAATCAACAGTCAATCCTTTTTATACATTTTGATTCAAAAAATGAGGCAGCCTTGGGAAGATCTAGGGTTTAACAGCTTGACCTAATGTGATTATAACATCATGACTAATCGTTTCTGAAAATGTCATTCAAATTTGGAAATGTTATTCACTTAGTAAAATGCTGTTCAGTGGTATTGTCACACAGCGTGCAACACCACAGACTAGAATAAGGTAACGTGTTAATTCAGTTTACTCAAGATTTTAAGGTTACAGATTCAAAATATATCTGGTGACTAAAACTTGCGCCCTGGTGACCAATTTTTTTATGTCTGGTCACCAGGTGGTGACTTGAAAAGTTAATAGGAACAGCACTAAATTGGTATTTAAACGTGTCATGAATTTGAATATTTGAAGCTTAGGAATGTGTTAAACCCGTTAAGCTCGAAACATGACAAGTGACATCATATAATGTTAATAAGTTCTCCCAAATGAGCTCCATACTTTCGACATAAGCCATTTGGGAAAATTTTGCATTTTAATTAATTTCCACAGCTCATTCCACTTGATCAATGTCATATTTCTCATTACCATTATACTACTACTGTAAGAAGTAATCAGGGATTATGAATGCGTTCAAGGGGCTTGTATGGGTAGTTTGATTAATAATGAAAAATGGTGGTGAATGAATTCATGCAAGTTCATGGATAAAAAAACAACAGAAAAGGGGTTTGCAAAAAGTTGCACATTTTTTTATCACAAACCATCGCCATAAATCTTATTAGAAGATTATAAGTCTTATTAGAAAATGGTCAGTCAGTTTGACATCTCTCGAACTGATGAAGGCAATGCGCAAAGTGGCTTTAAATGTGGGCTAAAGGTCCTGCACAATTCCATCAGATTTCAATGCAAACAACAACCAATTAGGCATGTGAATATCATTAGAAAAAAATATCCACAGTTACTTTTTAACTACTGAATTATCTGCACTAAATACTGCTTAAAAAGTGAATTGAGGGCAAAGATACTTTGTGGAATTTGTTCATGTGTCAGCATGCCCCTGCAATTCTTACATTAATATTGGAGGGTCGATCATTTTGGTATCCACAGAATCTCAAAATTTTCTGATGTAGCAGCCGCAGGATGCACAACCCATGGGATAAAATTAGGATTGTGTTCTCCTTTGTTGAAGGCAATTATTATTTTTGGTTAAATAACAAAAAATTAGATGTTGATTAATTGCCTGTCACTGAAAGAGCTAATGAGAGGAGTTGATGTTACCTGTTCACACAGATGTTGTCAAACCAACCAATTTTGTAAATAATAATAAATACAGTTTTTGCAAATGGAAAAGTAGTAATATCTCGTCCTTTCAACCACAAGGTTAGACCCGGCCAAGTGTTGAACATTGAGTCACGACCTTTTTGTCACCAAAATTGACTCAGCGTTCTCTCCTTACTGGGGCAGTCTTATATGTGTCAGCTTCTGCTGGGGGCCTCTGGCTCTATACAACTGAATCTCTGAACAGGCATACAGTAAACTATTTATATGTACTGCTAAAAATAAGTAGTAAAACAGTTACTGTTCATCAGCATAGGACTTAAACTGTGTGCAATTCCACAATTGTCCAGTACAAATACGAGTAACAGACAGGGTACTAAAATGGCTGAGTAGGCCTGGGTACTCTGTTGGGGTAGACAGAATTGTTTCTCCCAGTGAATTGCTTCACTTGATTTACAGGTTTAGCTGTTCCAAACACAAATATACTTCAATCATTTTTGATAATATCAAAAAGTTTTCCTCCATTCACTTTCAACTCGATATCTGTCCGTCCAAATGACTTGCTTAGTCTTATGCAGCCATGTTAGTACCCAGGCCACTACTCCACTTGCAGTGGACAATTAGCTTCAGCTCCAAGAAATCCTGTACAAACTGAAGAACAATTTACATGGAACCGTGTGCTAAGTGAGCACAGTTACTGAACAACATATTTTAGTATTTAAACTAATACCTGTAACTATTGCAGAAATTAATTATTGTTTTTATAGCAGTTTGTCCTAACACCAAGAACGGAGGCAAAATACAACAAAATTAATGAAGAGTTTGATCAGATGATGAAAAGAAATTTAATCCAGGTAATGAGAGCAAAAAGAATACCTTTTCTAATAATAATGATAATAATAATTAATATAGTAATAAAAATGATAATAATAATCATTATAGTAATAATCATTTTAACAATTTAAATAAAAAGTTTAGGTGAACAGTGTGGAAACATAGTTTAAAAGTTTGTTAACAAATAAATTTGCAGTCCATCAAAATAGAATATTTAATATAAAGAATATATTTAAACAACAACAATAATAATAATAATAATAATAAAGATGATGGCGACAATGATGATGGTGACGGTGATGATGATAACAATAAGGCCACAGAGGTTGCTCGTTGCAAAAAGGAAATATTTCCCGCTTAAAATGCAATGTTGGAAGACCATAATTAATAATAATAATAATAAATGATAATAACTTAATATTAACAACAATAATGACAACAACAACAACAATGATAATTAATTATAAATTATTTAATACTTTGGGTTGTGACAATTTTTAATTGCCCCGAGGAATTGGCACATTTAAAAAGTTGATATCGAAAATGTTTAACAAATTGCTCAGGAAAATTGATGCCACAGGAGCCACAATCAGGGCTTGAAAAATCAACCAAT
>JAOCPT020079001.1:0-14271 GCA_026546935.2 Palythoa grandiflora | reverse complement strand
GTTAACCATAAAGACTTTTACAATGTTTTCAGAGCACAAAAATATCGATAAATATTTTTGACGTTTCTAAGGGGGAGGGGGGGGGGTCTCGAGAGAAACGTAAAATTGACGTTTCTTGTGGGCAAAATCGATATGTGAGGCTTCCCTAAGGCCCTAAATTTGTGAACAAAAAATAGGATTTGTTAAGGACAGCGTTCAAGTTTCATTACCAGTCCACTCTGACGACTATTAGTGAGTGTTAAAATACTAAAATCTTTTCGTCTATGCAAAATTTTAAAAAGCTAAAAAGCTTAACTTGGGCGATTTGTGTACTTGCACTTACAAACATTGTACAAATCAAGTCGCAAATCAAATTAAGATGCGTTGGCCAGCAACAAGATTAGAACGCGGTGCTATACAAAAATAAAATTGCAACTACAAAATACTAATGCAAATCCAAGCATTCCGGCTTTTTATAATTAAGGCCTGCCCTCTTAAAAATAAACTTGCTGACGAAAATATATATTTTTATAATTTGATTATTTTATTCAACGGTTTTTCCCGTTAAAATTGAAATAAAAAATCTTAGGTAAACTTTACCTGGTGTCGCAAGCATTTTAGGGTTACCCCTAATTTTAAATTGTTTTTGTTCAAATATCGCAATTCTGCAAAATTGGCGTCAGCGCACGAATAAAACTACAATAAAATAACAATCGCAATTAGCTTAAATTTGTTAAATATTAATATTTTCTGTACTGACGTTATCTTTGATTAACAAGAGGTTTCCGTTCCAGAAGAAAAGCTGCATCGAGCCTTGTGCAAAGACGAACAAAAATCGCTATTTCCTTAAATTTGTCATTAAATATTAATATTTTCTGGAACATCGTTTTGTTCGATTAACAAGAGGTTTCCGATCCAGGAAAAAAGAGCTGCAACGGGTCTTATGCCTCATAAGGTTCGATAAACAACTTGACCACTGAGCCTCGTATCAGAAATATAAACTAATATTTAACGTTTTAGGCTATAATCAAGCATGAACTCCTAAATACCGGATATGCCTGCAGAATAACGCAGGGTTCGTATAGATGTTATAAACTCAAATTCTACATCAAATTGTATTAGCAGCATCGCAAAGTATAAGCGCTCCGTTTCTGAGCTATTCCATAAAATAATTCAAATTCAAGCACTTTCAAGGCGTGTACGAACTGCTAGAGTCGTAAACACAATTCAATGTATAAACAGAATTTGAAGGAAACAAGTTCATATACAAACCTTATCAGGCATACCAGACGCGAACTTAATTAACTTATGAATAACTAAAGAATCAAAGTGAAGAAAACAAAGAGCGCAAATATAAGTCTGCTCGTCAAAATGTTAATTTAATTAGCTTTTGTTAGAAATTCTGCAACCCTTCACGAGGGAGTTGTCGTAAAATATTTTTGCGAAATTCGAATGCGGAAACGCATTTCAATTTAAAATTTATTTGAGCAATAGACCATTGATTTTAATGTAGAAAAACAATTAGTTATTTTACTGATAAATTTCCAAGAAAAAGTTTCATATGTCAGAAACTAACGTAGAAAAATCGCCATTAAAAGATATGATACTTCTGTAATCTATTTACAAGGGGATTCACGAATTCAGAAAGCGATTTCAATATTGATAAATACCCGCCGTATGATTGGCCTTTATATTGGCTAAAAATGACAAGACACGCCTACATAGATAAAATGATTCACACAAAAATTACTGTAATTAAAATTATTATTTCCTATTATAAGCATAATGACTAGTGTTATCAAGACAACTTAGGGCAGAACCAGTAATTAAGTACACACTTATATAGTAACTTTGATTCCTTTGACAAACAGTTACAGGTATACCTACTGTTGCTATAGGATAACTGGTTGAAGGTATAAAGTATTTGTTGTTTCTGGACTTCCTCAGTACTTGCTGAACACGTCACTCCCATGATCACTATGTCCTGTAGTTTAAATAAACTACGAATTAAACCTTGTCCTTCAAAAACCAAAAAGATCTCGACTTTTTAACCTCTTGATACAATAAACGGATCTGAATAAAAATAAACTCTTGAAATCACTTTTTAAGGACTTCTCGATGATCAAACTGATTTACGAAGGGTCAATCAATCTACGAGATTTTACTGATGGTATATGAATAATAGCTTCATGAACTTACTAACAGGACTATTAATTTTGAGGGCTATTATGAAGAAAAATAAACACTGCTTTTATTTCTCTCATTGATATAATTTTATTCATACTTAAACAAACTTTAGTCATTGAAACTGCCAAGGACTAAGACTGGAAAAAGATAAAAAAGATGTGCAATTCTTGTCATATGGATTCAATATAAGAATTTTCAAACAACTGACTGGCACTGACGTCACAACAGTAGTGTAATACAAGTTGAAGGATCATTTTAAGCATTTACAGTCCACAGATAAACTCCTGATGCAGATTCCATATCAAGCAATTTCAATGACAACAGCCACACTAAATCATGATCGCAAAAGGGAAAAAAGTGGGGATTTTTATGAAAAACTCAAAAAACTTGCCATAAAAGTAGAGCTTTTTAGGGCATGCAAAAATAATAAGGGAATTTTAGGGCCACTAGAATGCCTGCAAAAATTCCTAACACGGAAAAACGTTTTGGAATTTCTGTTGAGAGGTTATCTCCGGGTACTCCGGTCTTCCTCAATCAAACAGCTGATTACAATCGACTGTGGTGCTGCACTCCGAGGTCACGTATGGATCATGTTTGGGGGCCAAGTGCCACCTCCACCACGTTGAGTTGTGCCCTTTAAAATTCAGCAAGCCAGGTGCATTAATCTTATGTCTGGTATTTGTTTATTTATTTATTTTCAAAACCTTCATAGCATTGTGCATCAATGATTAGGCAAAAGATTAGAACAGTTAAAAATTCATTTGAAAATATACTAACCTCTGGAACATCAAGATTAGCGTCCATATATACAGAACCTTTTGCACTTTCCTGCTTAGCATATGAACAACTTGAAAGGTTCCCTGCACCACTGGGTCCTACTGGCCCCTGAGAACCATTGAAGCCACGAGGACCTCTTGGCCCAGTTACCAAACTGACGTTGTAATACTGTTGACAAAGATATGAATATTTTGAGTTTCAAAATCACAAGACCTCTTTTTTTTGGAAGGAAGGAAAGGGGGGAGGGGGCGGTTGGGGCACCATGATCTGTATGCCACTTTTACCAATCCTATTACAGGGCGTGTTGGTTTCAACTGGGGTAGAATAAGCACTGGCAGTAATAGTAGTAGTAACGGTAGCAGTTAGTGGTGGTGGTAGTAGCAGTAATTGTTGCAGTACTAATACATGTACTAGTGTCACTAATAGTACAATTATTATTATTATTATTATTATTATTATTAGTAGTAGTAGTAGTAGTAGTAGTAGTAGTAGTAGCAGCAGTAGTAGTAGCAGCAGTAATAGTAGTAACAGTAGTTGTGGTAGCAGTAGTAGTAGTAATAACAGTAGTAGTAGTAGCAGCAGCAGTAGTAGTAGCAGTAGCAGCAGGAGTAATAGTAGTAGCACTTTAGCAGCAGCAAAAGTAGTAGTCATAGTAGTAGTAGTAGTCAAAGTAGTAGTAGTAGTAGTCATAGTAGTAGTAGTCATAGTAGTAGTAGCAGTAAAAGCAGTAGTAATAGTAGTAGTAATAATAGTAGTAGTAGTAGCAGTAGTAGCAATAGTAGTAGTAGTAGCAGTAGTAATAGTAGTAGCACTTTAGCAGTAGCAGTAGTAGTACTGTAGCAGCAGCAGTAGCAAAAGTAGTAGTAGTAATAGTAGTAGTTTGTAGTTAATTTCAAAAGAAATGCTTTGGCAATATGTAAGAAATGTTTTATATCATGTCAATAAAGCTTGTTACTACTACTAGACAGCAGAGGAGCAAAAGCAGTATAGCAGAAGCAGTGATTGCCACTGACTTGAATAGAATACAAGCGTAATGTTAGCAGTTATCAATATTAGGATTAAAGAAAATAATTTCAGTGACAAAACAAGCAGAAAATATACAGCAAGAACAAAATGCAGACATACACAACGTACTGCCACCCAAGGTTTGCTTAAATTTAAATATGAATTGCCTGTGTTGATTCATTTACATGTTAATATGCATGGTCCTTTTGACAATACTTTCTAAATATAAAAACAATGCAATATATTTAATAACAATCATTAATTTTAATTTAAAACATAACTGTTGAATTGTTTATTTTGCTTATATTGAGCCATGCACATTGTCACGTCCAAAGAATGTTTGGAACATGTAATACTTCAGACTTGACATTTATTTATTCTATTGCTAGAATTAAAGGTTTTTCTTATAACATAAATGTTTTAAATATCAACTCGAGTTAATTTGCAAAAAAACTTTAACAAACAAGGCAGGCCACATTTAACACGTATATCATAAATTATTCAAGTAAATTTCTCAGTGGTCTCAGATCGGTAAACACGTGAGTATCAGGTGATGAGAACGATCCACAAAACGTTGAATATGTAAAACATTATGTCAATGTTTAGAATTTAAAATAGTTCATTGAGAATTAGATTAGCGAATGTTTATGAGAATGGCCTCAATCCAATTTTAATCAGAGTGTTAATACATAAGATTAAAATTTCAGAATTATTTTATGTTCTGAAATAAAATATAATTTAGAGTTTGTATTGCACTGTATTTTAGGAACTGAATCTAAGATCTCTTGAGTGTTATTGGCATTCTGAAGAGCTTTCAAGGCCTTCTGATGACATTAAGAGAGGAAACTATTATACTTAACAGCTCCAGGTCAAATTGCACAAGCCTGACACAATTTAAACAACACAATTTAAACAACATAAGTTATAAAGGCCGTGTTACACGAGTCAACTTGCAAGGACGATTTTCCGCGCAACAATGTTGCGTGTTGTGTTGTGAGTTTTTGAAACCAATTCTTTAAACTGTGGCACCTTAAAAACTCTATTTTAACATTAATATCAAAGGTTAAAATATGGAAGAGATATTCAAGATTTTACAAGACAAACAGAACTGGCTTTATTTAACATAAAAAGAAAATTAAACTCTTCAAACGCAAATAAATTGAGCTGGCCATAAAAACATACCTTTGTACATTTATGGGTTAAATATTAAAAATATCAAAATAATGCTTTTACGGATTTAAGTCAATTTTTAAAGGTGTACTTCTTTGTAATGATGAGTGATTAACAGGAAAAAACATGGTTGAAGTGTGAAACTGTGTCAAGTTGTGTAGTTCATATTTCCTGAATCATTTCATTTCCTGAGAAGGACTTGAACTTTCCATAAATTGATGTATACCTTTTGTTCAAGGTCTTTTATGTTCTTGGTTATGTTGTCCAACTGTTGAAAAAAGGGAAATATATGTGAATTATCTGTAATAGGATTTTTATATTTTTCTGAGACAAATACATTTGCATACAGTGCAGAAAACAGACAAAAAAATAATTTCAAGAAATTTACTTTTGTCTGTAGGCTTGACTCAATCTTGCCATCTTCTTCATGTAGTTTTTTCACTGTTTTGTTTAAATAGCCATCTGTCAAACTTAGCAGTTCAACAACTCTTTGTTTTTCAGCCTGCAGCCTGCTGACTGTTGCATTTAGCTGAAATGACAACAAATGACGTACGTGTGGTTACAAAAGTAATCTCTAAAAACGCAAACTAGAAATTTCATAAAGTATAAAAACAACTGTAAGCAAAATGCAGAGAAACTAAATAAAAATAAAAATCTCTTTTAAAACAGCAACGATTTAACAAAAAAAAAAAAATACAAACAAAAAAAACTTTTTTAAAACATACAGAAAATCGATTCACAGCCAAATATAAAAAAATTGATACACTTTTCTTTGCAATAAACTCCATGTTCAAAATTTATGTGTTATTTTACCTTTTTCAAAGAACTTCTGATATCTTGTTGTGCTTGAATGAATGGCACCCAAGAGCCACCAACTGTAGTATTCTGTTTTGAAGTAAATCAATACTGGTTGCTTGGAATACAGCAGTCAGACTAACATTGACAAACAAAATCTGAACACACGGCTAGCTTGTAAAACGGTGTTAGTTGATTTCATTTAATATTTTAACTACCGCATTTGCTCATGTATAGGTCAGTACAGTGCATAAATCAAGCCCAGTTTTTGGATCCAAAATAAAGACTTTTTTAAAAGTTTGTCATTTTGTTTTTGTCCATGCATAAGTCAAGGCCAGATTTAAGGCCAATTTTCACATCTGAAAAACTTGACTTATACATAAGTAAATATGGTATAAATTCTGTTAAGTATGCTACGTTTAAACAGCCTGAAGTTAATTCATTAGCTTATAATATTAAATTCAGATAGTATTCAGTTATTATCATTGTGATTCCATTGACCAGTGTGCATTATAGATTTTCACCGATTCACTCATCACCAACTCGTTCTTAGCTTCGCACATCACATATTATTTTAAGTTTTAAGTCAATTTTATGGTTAGTGAGATAACTTATGTATAGATTTTACTGATGAAATGTAATATGAGGATGTAGAATAGCAATTTAATTGATTTTTGGACTACAGAGCAATTTCATGTGTACTGTGAGGTCCTCTCTCATTAGATGTATGTGTTACGCTGTACAAATTATACATCTTATAAATGAATTGAATTGGTTGTTAAATTTCTATTGCTTCTTTCACATTAACATTCTTGCAATGTCAGTGCTACTGTTAGTCCATTTGAAGATAAAATAATGTTAATCAGGAAACAAGAATTCAGGATTTTATATTGATATTTTATGGCCTGCACTTACAAAAGTTAGACTGATTAAACATATTCTATATAGTAAGTTATTTTCAATGTTAGGTTTAAGTGATTAGAAATGATCTGGTTAAGGTGCCACAAAAAGTAATATTAGCAAAATACTTTATTAAATAAAACACTACACAACCAAATTAAATACACAACTTGCAATAGCCTTTAATACAAACCTTGACGATTTTGGTTGTAACGTTGAAGTCAGCAATCTAAAAGAAAGACATGTTTAATTATTCTTAACTTCTCAAATTATGTGTGTCTGTCAGAGAGGGGTATGGTTTGGATTGGGGAAGGGAGAATTTAATTCTGGGAAATTATATTTAATTAGTTGACTTAGCTTAATTACAAGGAACAAGAATGGAAAAAAACCTTAGTGACCTCATTATAGCCATTATTTGCTAGCTTCACATGCTTTTCATTCAGGCAAAACAAACATTCATCCCAGTTAACGTTGCTCTGAAGCCAATTAGCACTAACCCAGAGTTAAAATTTGAACTCTTCCTTCTGTTTTTAAGAGATGGATTTGGCCTGTGATTTTTAGGTTGAGATCTTGTTTCCTACGAAAAACTTAATAGAAGCACGAAAAAGTATTAATATTTCTATGGCGCAGAGAATTCTCTTGGAGTTATGGCTTAAGTCATTGAACAATTCAGCCCTGGTAGCCAAAACATGGAATATTGTTAACAGTTAGGTTTTAAACAAGCAATAGTCATCTTGGAACTGGATTCTGGAAAATGGAAGTCATACTATGAATGGCTGTTTTGGGAAGAATGTTATGGGCAAGCAGCGATTAGCTAGCTTGTGGAGCTAGACAAAATAAATTAATAATTGCTGTGCAGGAGACTATACTGCATAGCATGACAGAAGATTAACACAGCTTCCTTACTTTCTTATCCTGAGCAGCCAAACGAGTCTCCATCTCCACAATTCTCTTATCTTTAGAAAACTGTAAACAAAATAAATCAAAGATTCAGTTAATCAATCCCTATCCTGCAAAACAAGGTCAGCAATTTTTCCTTTTGAACCAAACTTTAAAAGAAAAGTGAAGAAGGGAACGGTATGGTGCATTTTGTGATGCTCAAGATTGGCGGTTTTCCATTTATCTATTAAACAAGTTAACTATTTCTTCCACTTCTGTACAGTACTGGTAAATCTTGGTAGGCACACTTTGTGAATTATCTTTTCTTAAATCAAAAAGCAATATAACACCATCAACTCAACCACAATAATAAAATTAAGGTTTATAATTGTAGGTTAACTAAAATTCCAGGAATTTTCTGAGGTATAAAAACTAAAATTTCAGGATGATAAATTGTAAAATTTAAACAAAGTAAATGTCAAAAATATGTCATAATTTTAATCACCCTACTCAAAAACTACTACTTCTACTATCCGTTTTAACATCTATTTTCCATCTTCCGACAGGTATAACAATGCACGGTGCTACGGAGCAGTTCTCCAACATCAGCTTTCTTCAGTCCCGTCACATCCAGAACAAGAATTACATTTAATAATTTAAAGCCTGTGATGTGCTTTCGATTTAGCCAAAACTAATATTTGACAAACTTAAGGAGATTTCTGAGAGTTGTTGTTTAAAATTGCGGGAGTTTTCAAGAATTCCAGCAACAGTGCAAACCATGTCAAACATATAAATCTGGAACAGTAACACAGCATAATACACAACAAGAGTAAAACTATTTGAGATCTGCCCAGTTTTACCCATTTTTAATTGGCCATAATTGAACAGTGAGTCACGGCCAAATCAACTGAACTACAAAATTTCATCATAACCAAAATATAAAAACAAAATTTGAACCAGTAACATGGCACCTTGGACAAATGAAATTTTAGCTGCGGGTGTCCTGGGCCATGGGATTAGCAGCCTTAATTAAAATGTAATTTCAAGCTGAGTACTATAACATTACATATCAGGGTCATCCAAAAATCTAAAAAATGTCAATTGGTTCTGTTTATCTTGAATAGTAATGTCCAATTATTTCTTTAGCGGAAATGTTCACTCTTTCTATAAACACAAAAGTTTTAAAAATACTTTCATAAAATCTGACAACCTTGACTTTACAAGTCTATCAGCAGGAAGCCAGACATGTAGACAATAATAATAAAAAAAGTCATAATCACATTAATTTGGGTCTACCAGCAAATGAGAATTTGACAAATTTCCTTACCAGACTAGTTTGGAGTGCTGAAACATTTCGCATAAGTTCCTCAATTATTTTCTCAAAGTTTTTGCCTTTGTTTGGGTCTCCAATAACTTTTGATGCACTTCCCTCACCTATAAGAATAAACAATTTATACTTTTTAGGATAAAACTGTTGCACCAGCCCGTTTCCACAAAGGTCAACTCAACCAAGAGCACAAAAATCAGCAGGACCATTAAAAGAAACTTGACACTTTCCTGGCAAGACCGGTAAATTATTATAATACAAATGCCCATTACATAGCTTAAAATACTTTTTGTCAGCAAACATTCTAGTATAAGACTTTATATTAACAAAATGCAGAAATAGTCTGAAATGTGAAATAAAATGGTTTAACTAAATGGATGGTCTCAACAATTTCCTCTCCGGAAATATTCTTTGACTTTGTTTAAGCTGGACATTTTTTAGTATCTTTCTCATTACCACATCTGAGACGAAGAACCTTATTTCCCAAGTAATAATAGTAATAAGGTGTGGAGTATGTCTGAAGTGAACTAAAGTGGCTTTTAATTCGTAGTATTAAAGTGCAGAGTATGTCTGAAGTGAAGTGGAGCAGTTTCAAATTGAATTTTTATATGTCTTTATTGGACAACCAATTTTTCAGATGATCAAGGGGTGGATTGTTCCAAAAAAGACCAGCATGGGTCCCTGATGAGACTTTTTGATATTTAAAAGCAACCAACATTCCTAGTTATTTCAAGGTCTCCAAACCGAAGGCTTCCTCATATTCTAAAACAAAGAAAAATTAATTTTCTAAAATGCAAATAAAAAAAAATAGTAAAGCAGGTTTCACTTTTTAAATTAAACTGGGGCACTGATCAATAATGTAAGATAAACCTCTCATTCATTCCTAGAAACAAGGATCTTTTAAAACTCTGGGTATTTTATGCTGTAATCAGAGAAAACCTTCGTTTTCAATTAGTCCCTTGCATGGCATAACAAAAACAACCTCTAAATGCCATAAATATGAAGGTTTTAAGGTGGAGCAGAAACACTCTTTCACTTTTTCAGTTAATATGCTGAAAAACAAATTCAAAAATTATGCTGATAAGCATATCTTTATAGTGATTAGAAAATTCACATGCAACAAAACCTAATTAGTGTATAAGAGTTAAAGCAACAAATTGACCATGACAGCCCTAAAATTCCTGAACTTTTTGTGATGTGGAAATGATGCAGATCTAATCTCTTCCGCCTCAAAACTTTATCCAAATATAGCATTTAATCTTTAATTAATAAACATGAATAAACTTATAAAAGCAATATCACTGGCCAGACATAATAAATCAGACATTCACATGGCCCTTTTTATCTACTGACTTTATACAATATAGCCTGTGGTAATTGTTTCCATATTTGAAACTGTGCGGCTCAACTTCAGAGGATAAATTTTCACCTGACCCATGGTCAAAATCTTGACGCACTTATCTGACCATATTAAAACAATCGCTATTTCCGCAATTTCCTTGAAAACAACATCTACAAGATGCAGAACTTAGAGGGTCAAGTGCCTCACGTAGACACAATATATAATTTATTATAATTTATTCTTCTTTTTTGTTTGTAATTATGAAACTAGAAAACTTCCTTAATTTTTGTTATGAAGCATTTGAATCAATGTTTCTGTTTCTGGAAGTTTCAAAGGTTATAAAATGCCATAAAATTTTCAAAAAGATTAAAATTCAAGTTTAGACTACACTTTGTCTTTGCCTTTGCTTTGAATGATGAAATCGCGCTTCACTGCATTTCGCCATGTTGGGTCGCCATCGTAACCACATTAATTTTATAAATACGGAGTTTCGGCAATAAAAGAATAAATAAAAATTCCAAACATGAGCGGAATACTTTAAAACCACTTATCCATGCCGCTTCTGAGACGGCACAACGGTAAGATTAAAAGTAAATTTAAGAACACGTGTACTGGTATAAAATTGCGCAAAAAACAGGTAGTTTACAAATTTATCACCCAAACAATCTCTGAAAGTTGAGTTTTCATCTTCCGGTCGACTTAAAATCAAATTTTACGGTATTTAGTACTGTACATGTAAAAATTTGAATATGACACGATTAACAAAGAGGGCACGGCCCCTTCTGAAATTAACTTAAGTTAAAAGGTGGCTTATTCATAAAGCTATCAAAGAGGAAAAAGTCTCGATTTGCGTCAGCGAAATACCTTTAGGTTCACCAAGGGATGAACAAAGTAATTTTTTTTTAAATGAAACACATACTAAATATTTTTTTATTTAAATTTTCGAGTTATTTGACAAAAACTGAATGAATGACTCTATGAACTCAAGTGTTCGCTTCAGAAATTGGTTTGAAACCGATTTCAGTGTTCGATTTCTTTCACTTAAACCAAAATACGAGTATTAACCACTCGACACTGACATCTAAATATCAAAGTTTTATTTTTTTGAATTTTTGGCGGTTTATTAACATTTTCTCATGAACCGCTTCGAAGACAACTCCCACACAAAACTTTTCCGGCGTCAAGCGCATAACGTGGTCTGATCGATATTGCCACCTGAAATATTACTACATCCTGTGATAAATATTCATAAAGTAAAACTACCCAACTCCACATGTGTCTGGATCATTAAAAGAAATGTTTGAAAGTGTGAGAAAACCTAGCCACTCGCTTAACAAGTGAAGCGCTTTAGCAATCACTAACACATGATGTATACTTGTATACAAACCTGTCTGGCGGTTACACCCGCATTTTGGTCCTACGATTCCCAACATCATAAGAATGACCAAGAGTAGAGACGTTATTGATACTAACAGAACAAGAAATAATATAAGTCGACTCATACACGAATCCCTGGGGGGATTTGTGTCAACAGAGTCTTCTGAGCATTCTGTGTCGGTGTGCCTTGATCTCAAGAAAGAGCTTTTCTTCAGCGGTGAGAGATCGCTCGTCGATTCATAAACTTCATTTCGCTTTCTTCGAGGACAGCTTCCAGTGCTCCCTAGTCTGTTGTCGTTTAACATCTGACTCCACAAATGTGGGAGATCTTCGTATTGATGTCTTTCATGAGTGTCTGTGTTAGTCAGATTTTCAGAAGAAGGATTCAAATAGTGGCATCTCGGAAGTTGGACTCCAACCTCCGTACTGCTTACAGTCGGAACCAACGCGGGGTTGAACGCACGATTCGGATAATCCGTTCTTCTTCCCATCTTTTGTCAAAAATAATAATTTATCACCTTTGTCTTTCTCTTAGTTCAGCTGGTCTGTATTTTACGTGACTTTGAAACAAATACTCATTAACAACTCATTCGAATCGTCTGAATTCTTCCTTCCCGTCTGGTGAAATCTTCTCGCGACCGGAGTTTTATCAATGATGCATGGTACTCAGTACTTTGCGCGGGAAGAATAACACATTCTGATTGGCTCATTTCAAGTGTCTGCCTTTTGATTGGTCCAGTTTACGAATGAATGAAACCTTGACGTAAAACATTCATTTTTCACGTTAATTCCTTGGCCCGGGGGTTTGTTGTCAAAGATACTATTACCAATTTTCGAAGACTCAAAAACATAAGAAAACATAGTCGTTTTCGGCTTTAAAAAGTGTTTAACTTATACCATACAAAGAACCAAAAGTAAAGCGAAAGACGAAAGTGAAAACTTCTTTAAACGCAAGAATAAACACAAGCCAAATTAACAAAAAAAATTGCATAGAAATGTCTTACTGCAACCGTTAACTTTTCTTCGAGTCACGAAATGATATATACATGACTGCGGAACTGGGGGGGATCGATAATTGAATAAAGTTAGTTTTAGACTTATAATGAAGGAGAGGGAGGGGGATGGGGTAATAATGAATTTTCACAATTTCCATTGTGTCCCCCAAAATTTTTTGCTTCGATCCGCCGCCCATGTGATAGACTTTTCGAATTAAATTTGCAATGTTTCTGAAAATATAAAATAATGGAGTGCAACATGTTTCAACCTTACAAAAATCAATACTTTCAGTTTTCTGGACATACCGTATTTCCTCGAATAAACACCGCGGCGTTTATTAAATTGTTCATGATATGGGTGCCTCGTTTATTGTAGGGCAGTGTTTATTTAAAATACTGTTTATTTTTTTAAACAACCAACCGTAAATTCTTTGTCCTGTTGTACCGGTTTACAGTTTTTAAAAATTACAACAGATAAATTCGAATTTGCGGATTTTTGTCTGTGCCTTTCAAACTTCCGCATAAGTACCTGGACTGTTTCCGAATACCATTTTGTTTATATTTTATCTTACCTGAGAACACATTTGCGGAGGCGTGCCTCGTGAACTCAGAATTAGATTTTTCAAAGGCTCATTCACAATCAAATTGCCGCGTAGTTTTAAAGGTGAAACCTTTTGAAACTGACCTCTGGCTGTTCTTAATTCTAGCTGATAAACTATAAATCAGATTTCTGGTCAGTTCTTTTTATAGAAAGCACTTCTTTAAGCAGGCTAGCAATATATGGCTTCCTATGTTATATGGGTGTTATATGTTTTTAAAAAAAACAGTAAATTTTAGTCGAGGCGCGCGATGTCGGCATTCGTTACGTAAACAGCAGGTGATTTCGAAAACTGAGAAAATAATTAAACAGGATGTTCATTTAAATGGAATTTCCTTCCAATAATAAACATTGATTTCCGGTATAAAGAAATTTGCATTGAAGTGGTCAAATTCTTGTTTGTATTTTTAAGGCCACCATGAAATTGAACCAAAGGCTCCGATAAAACTAATTTTATCCTGTTATTATAATGTTTGGATTTGGTTGTCACTTCGCGTTCATTTGTTTGCATTCCACAAAGACACTCAACACTAAGTTAGAAACCTGTATGAGAAAAAATCTGAAAATTATTTACACATTTGTGAAAGCAAACTGAACAAACTAAAACCTAGCTTGCCGAAAAGCAATTGCAATGATACAATTTTTGGTATAAATACATTTGCATTGGATGCAGTTGGATACAGGTACCGGTCGATACAGGAATACAAAATTACAAGTTATAAAAACTTATATCAGGAATGGCGCGAATTTTCTTATAAAAACTGAAGTATACTTATATTGCCGACCTACTGATACACTTTTTTTTTTATTAAGAACAAACTTATAACTAGTTATACCTACCGGTACAGTGCCAACGAGCAATCGGAAGCTTGCGCAATTACAACATTACCCTTTATCTTTTCTCATTAATGTACCTTTTAATTCAAAATAATTTTAGAGG
>JAOCPT020078425.1:0-14274 GCA_026546935.2 Palythoa grandiflora | reverse complement strand
CACGGTGAGCTAAGTGCTGAGCAAACAGGCACGAATAACTTTTTGCTCAGGGGATAGCTCTCGTGTGCTGCAGGCTTAAAAAAGTTTCCTTCTTGCGGCGCGGAAACAGCTCGGGTTTAGAGAACAATGTTTCAGTCAGCGTATTCGCCCATCCAAGCACCGAGTGACCTGCCTGAACACTGTTTTTTTCTTTTAAAACAAAAAACAGGAAAGGTGGAGCTAGGCAGATAGTGAGATGCGATGAACAATGATCCAACAATATCGCTAATTCAACTGAACTTTAATTTCGAAATCAATTATTGTTCTACTCTTTTTGTTCTTTGCTTTGAGCCTCAAATACCCACCTTAAATATCGAAAGGCTATGAACAATTTAAACCTATTTACAGATGACCTGAACAATGAGATCTTGCGCTGCAACTACGAGTACGACAGCTGTGGAGGTTGAAATTGACTTACAAGTGATGTTCTATTATCAAGTTGTGTTCAGACAAAAAATACTTCTAAAGGAAACTGTAAAGCTTATATTGAAGCTTGTATTTTCTTAATTCGATAGCTATATTCTTTCTTAGAGCACTGCGCGGGATATATAGGATTATAGGAATTTGTTAAAATAATTTTGAAAGTGGTGTTATAGTAGCAATTCAATAGGTCAGTTAATCAATACGTTGTTGTAATTCAAATACAGAAAAAACTACCAACTAGGGTTTTGGAACATTTGATATCAGAACTGACAATGACATGAGCTGTTCGTTCTGAAATTTTGCCGTCTCTGGAAGTGAGGCCATTGTGCCATTACATATATTTAGTATTTCAGAGGTATTCGGTGTATTCAGTGCACCAATCCGTCGACAGGCTAGCTTTGCAGACACTAAAAAGAGGAAAGCCTTGAAGATAACTATAGACTCCTCGTAATAGATTATAACATATACAAAGCAAATGTATATCCTAGAAATTGAACGTTTTTTCCACGTGTTCTGGCGCGAATTTTGCAGGTACCTCAAATGGTTTTCTTAGAATATATTTTGCTCTTTTTATTGGAATAAATTCGTACAAAGAGGCAATAAATCAAGAAATACAAAACGAAAATTGCAGTTTGTTTTTACTGAACCGATTATTTGTAGCTGACGCACGAGAGAACTGGACTGTCAGTGCCACTGATTTGATAGAGCTATAGAACGCAACAGTTAATAAAACCGTTCAAACATAAATTTGAAGAACAACTAATTTATGTAAGGACTGATTTTGTTTTAAAAGGATCACAGTTTTTACTCGCTAAGGATATTGCGTTGTGACGAGGTGTCCTCAGTGAAGTGAAAAGCAACAAAACTTAACACAGGCGCTTGGTTCACGGTTTGGAGAGCAGCAAATTGATAGATCAACTGAAAATATACATGTGATTTCATTAACTGTGCTCTTTTGGTCTTCAACGACGTTAAAACTTCGAGACATTTACTGTATTTTTAAACATAATAGTATTTATGTAAATCTCAGTTTGCTATTTTGCAACCCCTGGTTTGACCGTTGCGCAAAAGGATAGTAGTATAAACATTTACAAAATAACAGACACAAACTATTTTATTGAATAAAACACCAGTGATAACGCTTATTTAGCTTCCGTTTTTCACATAGCTCGCATTTTGCAAAAGACATGTGGTAGCCACCTAATGAAAGAAAAAGCTATTTTGGAAGAACGTGGGTGGAATGTTGTGTCGAACTTAAGAATCGCTATATAACAGACAGCTAATTTTCATTATGAACTTTAACTGAAAACGGAGTGACAGCTAGATCTTTCTTGTTCTACCAGGCAAACCGAGCAGAAACCTGCTGCTTTTCAGCGGGTAGCGAGTGTGCACCAGCAAGTTGTCCTGGAATGACTGAATTATTAATAATGGCTGAGCTAGCACAGTCGAGCTGTGGAGCAGGACATTTGTCAGGAAACTGATCTCTCCACTGCTTTCTTTGTTTCCTCGTTAACATTTTCCTCCATCGGAGAAGCAAAATTTGTGATTCTCAGGTACGTTGCTTCACCCAGTTCCATAAAGCTTATCAATACACACAAATCTAGTGTTTAAAATGTAATATCAGAGCAGCCATTATATAAGTGTATATTTCCTGATCACTCCCAAGCCACGAGAGTAATCTTTTGTGAAATTAAAAAAGGAGATGAAAATTTTGCATCCAATATAAGATAAGGATGTTGTCGAGCTGCATCCTAGTTCCAGACCAGCATATCAGGAAGAAATGTAGTCAAGAGATTCACTTTTTCCTTTTGTGTGCAAAATTAATTATTCTTACTTCTTAACGTTTTAATAATCAAGTCACTGTCTAGGAAAAGCTGCAAGAAACAAAATCCGGCCCATTTGACTTGATATTTTAGTCTTAACTTTAGAAAAAAAAAGTCAAAGCTGAGGATGAACAACTAGTTCAAAAGCGTTTGTTTAAACTCAAATCGATTTCAAAACATTACCATAAGTTTATATCATTCATGTCCGGGCAAGAAATTTGCAAGACCTCACAACCAGACGACGATCTATTTTGGCGCGAGACGCGCGAACTAAAAAGTGCCGCTTTATTCTATTGAAATTAAAACGTATTCTTTCCCTTGGTGTCCTTTTTTTGTTTTATTTACACTTACAGACTCCTCCTCCTACACCTCATTGAATTTCGCCACGAGTTTCTTTTCCTTCTGATTAACGACCGACTAAGCAGTTAATTGTTTCCGTCGTCTCCAATAGAGAGTGAAACCTCATTTGCATTTAGTCCTAAATATTTGTTTCCGCGGGCTTTAATAAGGTCCCTAGAGAATTTTTTTTTACTTGAGAGCACGGTTTAACCTTAATTGTTTTACAAAATCATTACAGGCAGGTGGTAAGGTAAATTGTGGCCAACTAACACAAGTTTTGTTGAATCTTGATTGACATTCCTACTTTTGAAGCGTTAAAAAGGAAGTTGGGGACACCCGGCTTGGAATCTATTTCGTTTTCTTAAAAATACTTTTCAGTTTTCTGGTTTTGAACCAGATTGCCTTAAAAACTAAATTTTTGTCAAAAAGACTTGCAAAACCTAATCTTACAACGTGAGAAAGGGACGTGGAGACGATGTACGATATTTCAACTATCCATTACCATGCGGCAGTCTTCATCAGGTTTAATAGAGCAACATTGGCAAGGATAAATTGATCGTCCACGGTTCTGCATCGGTGCTAAACCTACTAATTTGAATATGATTGCCTTTGTTCAAAGAATTATAATTTCAAAAGGAAAACACTTCGAGTTCTCATTAGTTCGTCCCTTCCACTCCTGGACCGCTAACAGCCAGTTCACTGAAGCAACTTTTAACACAATGCGTTGACTTCAAAGCGTAAAAACAAAACTTTTTCAAAATAGCATCTTAATCTCTCCTAGTTGCGTCATTAGCGAGGTGATGCAAAACTCAAAAGAGTAATAATATCTTGCGTGTTTGCACAGAAACTTCTTTATCTGAGATTGCTAAAGATTTTTTTTTATTTTTGCAAGCGAAGCTCTCTATATTGCACACACTTAAGTGCCTTCCTCAGAAAAGACGTTTTATTCCGAATTGTTAATCACTCTGACGCGGTTCACATAAAAGATGACCCCCCACTTTGAAACAAATCCTTGAAAAATAGTTAAACACGTTATTTTTGCCACATTTCACGGCCCGGCGTTGAATGAGCGGTCGCAGTAACTTTGCGCGAGCTAGTGACAGCTCCGTGAGAACTTATTCCATGTTTACTATGAAATGGATCAAAAGTCATTTATATGTATGTTTTCGAAACTCTGCAAATGAACAAGTTAGAAAAAGTTTAGTTTTATTGATCGTTATTTAATTTTTATTATCTTGATCTTCTCGCTTGTTAATATCATGCTTTTTTAAATTGCTTTTATAAATTGGTAAAATTAAAAAAAGATTGTTTAAAATATTAGTCACAAAAAATGTCCAAGGCTTAATAGTTTTTGCTTGCTTAAAGTGATAACAGTAAAAACACATCATATTTGAACTAATTCTACTTTTCCTAAGTTGAATACATATCCTTTTCGCAATTCATTTTTCGTACCTAAGAATTGTCGCAAAAAAAATCGAACGAAAATGGGTATAAAAATAAAACTTGTAAATTTTAAAGAGGATGGATTCTTTAAGAACCCTCGATCGTAGTTCTTTTCAGCTTTCTCAAAACAAAGTGAGACTTGTGATTACGCGTGATTACGTCCTATCTTAAGTGTTATGGCATGTACTGATATAGATTTACATTTTGATATAACACTTAACCTGCAAAACGCGATGGAAAACTACTGTACCTCGCTTACCTCACAGACAGAGTGAGGACAGTGGATTACAAATATCAAATATGACCTCAATAATTGCAATAAAATATTGTAAGACGCATTAACTTCATGTATGGTGCGATATTTCGTGTTCTGAAGAGGGTTGAAGCGACTGAAAATCCGGAAATTCGTCTTGCAGGATGCTCACCGTTTAATATTACCTATTAACTTGTTTTAAACCCAATCAGCGAAGCCGCTTTGATTCAGTGACAATTAGTTCCTGTTATTTTTACTACGTGATAGTCCTATAGCCGTCATGCCCTCTTGACTCTGAGCAATCAAAAATCGCTTTCTGCATAACCCCAAACCACGAAAAGCGCGCTGGGCGGTTTTTGACTCTTCGCCCACCGTAACATCAAACATGACACTAATGGAGTATACTATTCTACGCAATACGCTTGCTTTTTAAAAAAAATTCCCTAGTGAACAGAGAAGCTGAAGGCAGATGCACAACACAGCAGGGGTCTTCAACAGTGCGTGTGGATGTTGTATTAAATTTTTAGAATACAGTTGAATGAACAAGAACAAATCTATGTCAGAATACGTTTCGATCAAAAGCAAAAGAAACCTTATATAGTCTGAGAGCTGAAGCAGATCTTGTTTTGCAGTTAAATTGAATATATCAACCAAGAAAATGCGTGGGATGATAAAATGACTGAAATGAAGTTTTCGCTAATTTATTTTGATCTCAAATTTCCGGTAATTGTTTTAAAAGGTTTAGATTTCTGGCACCTAACCACACACAGTCTGATCCTGCAGTTGTTGACAGTAAAAAGGGTGCGACCATTACCGTGACTGGTAGGTCAAAGAAAAGCTGATGCCTAGGTGCAGCTCAGCATACAGACCTCAGATGCACAAATTGTAACCGATCCCATCACATGCTGAAGGCAAGCGCGTGCTGATACGATATGCTAGTGGAAATGATGAAATGATTTACCCAGAAACACCTCCAGGCAGTCCAGGCGTTTGACTGGAAGCGACTGCATTCACTTTCTGTTTCTGCAATCTGCCGGAAGATGAATTGAAATCGAAATAAGATTGCGTTGTGTCAACAAATTCTTACGTGCCGGGTCACCTCATCGACCCCCAACTTTGTACTCAACTTTGCTATTTACTCACAACGTTTCTAGAATAACTGTGATGTAATTGAAATAACCGGGGTAACATGACAATAGACGCGCTCAGTCCAGCCTTCAGCTGACAGAAAGACAATAGGCTAAGCGCGTGACCCGTCGTCCATGCCATCAATCAGGCGACAGCGTTCAGCGATATTGATTGCATTTCGTGCTAAATCTATTGCGATCTGAATGCAAAGAATTCCAAACGAGTGTTCCAAAACCAAATAATGCACTTACAGAGAGCTCATTAAATTTTAATATCTAATTAACGTAGTTTGCACAGAAACGATAAATTATTTTTCCAAGTGCAAATTTTGCAGCGTGTTCCTCATTGCGACGATTTTGCATTCAGCGAAGGGTTTCGCCCGCTTTCAGTGAGGCCAGCTTAATAGAAACCCGCAAACTGATCTTACACCTGATGATATCCCATGACCTGGCATTGAATCGCATATGTTTTCACCATGAATAACGAGCAGGGCTGAACTTTCGTTATGACGTAACGGAGTCGACTGAAAAGAGGCCGGACGAACTATAATATTATAAATTATTTTCGTTCATTTTCGAAAGTATGAAAAAGAAAATTGACAAGCAATATTGATAGAAATTTGCTTTAGCCGTCTCCTCATTGTTAAAAAATAGCATTTCTGAGCTATGACAGATCTTCTTCGGTCTTAACTTTACAAACGTGTTAACACGGACTCTCGGATCACCAGAAGTTCTAACGCGGGAAGTTATGTTTATATTTACAGCGTGTTTATTGCAGAATGTGTAATATGAATGTTCCAGCCTACTCCCAAGGGAGTACTTAACAGCTGATTCGTAGTTTTGATTGGCTGATTAAAGAAACATATTGTCTGACGTCACACGCCCAGCATGAATAGAGTAGTTGTGAACCCCGGCCAGCAAGAAAGGAAACGTCGCCTGCATACAAAGTTGTGTTAATAGTGAATGGTAAAAACTTACTAAAGATTCTTAGTGTTGTTGTTGGATTTAATCATCGAGGTTTGAGCCTGATTATACGGATAACGTTCCCCAAATGTAGGGAGATATCCATGTGGAATTGTCGTTCTGAAGGTAAACGTACGGTTGGTCATGTTTGTTGCGGTAGTTTGTCTTGAAAATGTGTCGTCATTGTGTTTATTACGTGGAACTATCAGCTTTTGTGTTTGCTGAACCACGTTTTTTTGTTCATTGCATATAGTGGAGTTTCTGTCTGGTTTTCGCTTCTGAACGTCGAAGGCTCCCTTGTTAGTGTGTTAAAGTTTCTAGAGAACATTATGGCGAACGCGAAAGTGAAAATAGTTTAGAGTTCGCTTCCATTCGTGTGTAATTCTGTTCTCTGCAATTTCCTTTGACTCGACAGCCTACATCCTCCGTGTCCAAGTGACCTTCATCGTGGGAGGAATTGACGAAATTTGCAAGTAGCTACCACAGAAAAATATTCCTTTCTAACAATTCTTTTTAGCTCAACAAAAATACGCCGAGCCTTTGATTTCCTTGTTTCGATTAAAGGTATTTTCCCAGCAGCCGGTAATGGAAATTGACATAGTTTTTTATACTTAGCGACGGGAAAAAATAACTTACAAAGTTTTTTATTGCATTTTGCAAAAAAATATTTATTTATTACCAGATTCATTCCGAAAATAAAATAATTTTGGAATGGTTATCTTGTCGCACTAGCAAAAGCCTAGATTATTTTTCAGCTTTGATTGTAGCCATATTTCGAAAGTCTTTTGTCTTAGGACTTATGTTCAAATTTGTCATGTAAAATTTCTGTTTTGCATTCAACGATCATCTGCTCTGATGGCAAATCTTTACAAAAATATTTCATTCGTATCTATTCAGCACGTCATCTGCTTCTTTCGCGACTTATTTCAGCCAAAATATCGAGATCGTTACTGATAATTTCCCGACATCTTTATTTAATGGGGCTTGCTATTCTTGTAAGAACATGTTGTGTGTTCCATGCACTAGTCAAAAACAAGCTGTTGACCCGAACGCATTTTGAAACCGATCTTTCCTAATAACAGATTCAAAACGTTACAAAACTCACATGAGAGACTCCAAATCACATGAGCGTTTGAAAATACTGATGATAACTCATGGGCCCTGTATCTGAAGTCTTTTGGGGGCTTGTAAATTAATTCAATTTATTTTTATTTACAGGAAGCGAGCAGTGATCCTAAAAATATTTAGAAAGTGAAAAAACCCCGCAAAACATTGGGCAGTGAACAAGAACGTCTTGCTTACAAAGCCAAGCGGTGGAAAGAGAAACTTTGTTTAAGAATATGTCGTATGAAAGCGTTCCGTGCGGAAGTCCCGAAAGCCAAACGGTTGTCGAAGAGCCAGCTCCCTCGCTTTACAGTGGAGAAGATGAAAGCCGATTTATAAAGACTACAAGAAGACCACAAGAAGTTCCCGAGTCTACCAGATTAGCAGATACAGCTAAGATCGAAGACGAAATTATAATGAACGAGGAGCAAATTGCTCGGGTTACTAGTCGCATTAATCCAGCCCCGCCGCTAGAACCGCCAATTTTGACCAGGATAAGTCCACGCAGAAATTTTTGTGAAGAGAGAGAGGAAAGTGAACTACGTGACGATTCAGCGCGCAGAAATGCAATTCGAGCAAGATTTTTAGGGAATCGTTGGATAGATTTAAACGATGTCAATCCACAAGTAGCAGGGAAAAATCATTCAGATTATGTTGAGAAGCATCATTTGGAATATGACTCTGGGAAGGGAAACAGATCAAAGACATTGCAGGAGAGAGTGGAGCGTGATTCAAGGGTCAGTAGTTGTACTGGTGTCAGTGTTATCAGAAATGCACGAGAACAGGAAGTGGATTCGGACTCCGACACAGACAGTTCATCTCGAAGCGCGAGGAAAATAAGTTTGCAGGATAAAGAAGAGTCTGTGAATTTATTATGTAACGAGAACATTACAACTGAACAGTTGCGAGATGAGCGAGACGAAAGCGTGCGTCGGCCATACATTTTTAATTATGGGTTTATCCACGAGCACGAGGATATTAAAAATCCTCGCCTAAGCCGCGTGCCAGAAAATGAAAATAGCAACGTAAAGGAAAAGTTACTTTCAAGCGGGGACGTTAGAAAAGGGGAGAAACCAGAACATGCTGGAACAGGTCCACCAGTTTCTGTTTATTATATGCCTTATTCGCCGCACATGGCTACCCTTTCGAGAGCTCGACAAGCAGGAATGATTTCCCAGGGGAATGCATCTATTCCACATTCACACATGGGGGGTCGTACGAACGAGCAGCTGGCTCATTTAGCTATTAGCGATGGACGTGGTGGATACCGCATTCAACAAGTTGAATACCGACCTGAACAACAGGTACCCATTGCGAATTCCTCGGAAGAGAACACAGAACGTAATGTGATGATGTCCGGTGTTAGCCATAATGGTGGCGGAGTGCAATATTCCGACAGACAGGGAGTGATACCTGGAGGTTTTGCAGTTTTTCCGGGCATTGGTCCGGTGCGTGTAATGGATGGCATGTTTTATCATCAACCACCCATTCCCATGGGAGCAGATGGTAATCACTATGAGAATTTTGCATCTGTGTCGTCATTTGTGCCGATGAGCAATTTGCAGGGGCAAGCGACATCCAATCCTTCCTCGTCAGCAACTGCTACTCCAAAAAGCGAATCCGGAACAGCTCAGACACAAGAAAAGGCTTTGAGTAAGTAATGAAAGTCACTTTTGTTTTGCAGATATGCATGTTATTTCTTGTAGCTCCACGCTTGAACTAGCGTGCTTCCATATGAAGCCATTCCAGCTCCACGTAGCCCGAAGCAACACGGCTTTAGCTTGGCGGTGCAAATTATTGAATGAGATATTCAAGTTATGCCTGAAATGCACGTAAAAAATACAGATAAAATATTTAAATTCTAGAAACACCATACTATAGAACAGGAGAGTATTTATATTGCTTTCTTGTGCATGCTTTTACCGCAAAATGTTTACCGGGTAGAGACACGCAGATCAGATGGTGTCGAAGATTCTGCTGATACGCAATGAAGCCCGATGATTAACAGTCGGTCTTGCTTAGTTAGTAATGAGACGATATAAATGTGGTTGTTATTGCTGTGTCAGGAATTTTTGTTTCAGAGTTCGAAATTTGATGTTTCTTCAAGCGTAAACAGTATTGTAATCTTGAGGAGACAGTTTGAGTATCGGTGAAAAGTAGCATGCGAATTAATGTCCAGCTATATACTCATGCAAAAAGTAGGTATACAGAACTCTGGTTTATGCGACTTATCATCGCCTGAAAATTGCATTCTCTGTGCTGAAAACCGATGTTAAAGTTTTTGTAGTTTTGTGCTACAATGTGCTTGAACTCAAACAAAACAGATTTGCGTATAGGTACTGTTTTATACTGATTATCACGACGCCTGACGACTGGTATTTGTTTTGTTTTTAAAACTGATAATACAATTGATAGCTTTCCTCAAGTCGTTCGTGAGGGTGATCAAATTGTTGCCCTTTGAAATGAGTACAGATGTGCAAACCCTGATCGTTTTTCGTTTTTGCAGCTCAGATGTGCGATATTGTGGCCTCTGAACTTCCCTTAGTTATTGTTCCCAAGGGACTAACCATCCATCAATCAAAGCTTAACGATGCTCCACGCAAAAGTGAAATAAAATAAATCATAAACATTTGAAAACCTTTTAAAGAAACGCTGTTGTTAACTTCAGGAAAATAATAGATTTTTGTAAAAGTTACCGTAAACAGTTTTGAGGAAAGTTTTGTGATCAGCAGTTTTCTAAGGCCAGTGTCATATAATATATTTCCACCGCGGATGGATGCTTAACAATGGATGTTCTTGTAATGGTTGTCTGTTTGATTGAGGAGACGGCCCAATTTGCAAGTTCTGTTTTGTTTGTTGCTAGCAAGTTCTATGCATGCTACAAATTTGAAATACTTTATTTTGTATGCCAAGTATTTTGTATGATGCATGCCAGAATTTGCATGTATCCTATGCAATTGCTGTTGATTAAAACACACCCAATGTTAGCTTTAGGATGTGTTTGGTGTGAGTAACAAATTAGTACAATGTCAAACTTTGAGGAGTTGAGAACTTTGCTATTGGAGAATGTAAGAATGTAGAGCACAGTTTGTTACACAAAAGATTGGTCAGAGATTATTGATATCCATTCATCTTGTATAATGTATGTTCCCACTAAAGTACACTGCATCAGGTGTGACTTGGATCATGCTGAGAGGTCAATTGATAAACTATTTTTATGCATGATCCTGTGTACAAAATTGGTAGTATTGTTTCAGATTTCCAAACTAGTGGTTTTAGTAATATTGATTATCGGTATTAAACCAAATAAGACAAAAATTGGGATTACTGTAGATTTCACAGATTCCTAATTAAATGTGGGTTAGTTTTCAAGGACTTAGCAGATGCAAACTTTTAAAAGGTTATGCAGAAATTGTGGTTATTCATTAAGACTGTGGAAGACGATGAAATCATTCAAGAATTACTCTGAGTTTAACTTTCAAAGGAATTCCATTAATGGGAATAGATTTCATTGAGGTCAGAGTATAATTGTTTAGGAATTTAGCTTAAAAATATAATATGTTGGGATCATTTTGCATATTTGGTGCAGGTGACAAGGTATAACTTTGTGTATGTAAATACCTGTTGCAAATAGTATATAAAGCTTTCAGTCGTTTAAATTGCTTGTGTGTACAATTATTTTCAGAGAGTTTTGACAGCTAACTTGGAAAGTCATTCTATTCAAATTTCGTCACCTGCAAATAATAATTATAAATGTTTTAAAATTTGTGACTATTGCTGCAACATGCCCATGATTGTTTTGTGTAATCTAAATTTATTTTTTGATGTTTCAAGATTTGATAAACATTTGTTTAAGGTTGGCTTATTTTGTTGATAGTGACCGCTTTCAAGATATTGAATTTTAAATACATTTAAGGAAATTCATTTAAGTGAAATTGTTTATTGAAAATGAAGTATTTATCCAAAACTGGTTATTGTTTAGAATTCTTACCTTTATAGCAGTATACCTTAACTTTGCTTTTTTAATTCTAATTCTTATTGCCATTTGGAAAATGATAATTATAATTTTCGGAATTTAATTTGTTTTTTGCCTCGAAAAATAATATAATAAGACGAAATGTTTATTCACAACTTTGCTGTTTACTACCCAGATGTTGCTAAAGTATTCACCAGTCCAACACAGCATCGCACAACTTCATCTTCTCCAAATCTGGATGATAAACGTCCTGTAAGTTCCCCTGCTGTCCACAGTGACCGGGATAGTCCTGCCCCAAATGGTGACGATGGAGACATCAAGAAGTTCCCATCCACTCGACAAAGAAACAAACAACGACCTATGGGTGGAGCAAAATCTGAGATTAAGTGCGATCAGTGTGGAAAACTTTTTGGCTCATCCAGTGCATTAGCAAAGCATAAACTGACACACAGTGATGAAAGACGTTATGTGTGTCAGATCTGTAGCAAGGGGTTCAAACGACAAGATCACTTGTAAGTTGTATTTGTTAAATGTTTTTTTATAAATTTATCATTGTAAGAAATACTCAAACAATGTAATTCAAATTTCAGTATCTCATTTAAGGTCCATTCTAATGAATCAAACATGTTTGTAATTCATTCTTCAATATTGTTTGGTGGTGTTGGATGTTGTTTGACCAATGTTGAATTGTGTTGAGTGCAGGAGTGTTCAAACCTGTGCAGCCGCGTCATTGTATAGGGTGCAATATTTATTTGGTACTTCATAGTAGAAATGCACTTTGTGGCTCTAAGAATGCAGAACTGGTATATATTTCAATATTATGGCTTTGTGTGAGTTAAAACAAAGTGAAATGTTAAAAAAGTATATAGTTTCATTAAACAAGTAAAATATTCCAAGAAAATGAAGAAAATAACCTGTAAAATTTCTGCACTATTTTCTCACTATTGACCTTTTTTTCCACACTATTTCTGCACAATTTGTCAAAAGTTTTTGCACTGTTTCTCATTTTTTTCCACACTCTACCAGACGCCCTGTAGTAACAATAATAATTTAATAATTTCTAGATAGAGTAATAACAAATATGATGGCATAGGGGTTGAGCCTGTGACAAGGTGGAGAGTTAATTTTGATGCCAAATAAATATTAATTTTGACAACTGACAATTAAATGTTATCTCTTAGGAATGGACACATGGTCACCCATAGAGATAAAAAGCCATACGAATGCAGTTATACTGACTGTGACAAAAGCTACTGTGACATGAGGTCTTTGCGCCGTCATCTTGAAAACCACCATACAGCTCTAGCTGCAAGCTCAAATTCTGTGTCAGTATCTTCAAATGTGGGAAACAAACAGACAAATACTATTACAGCTGTGACTGTTGTTCCAGCTGTTGGCCATGTTGAAGTGGCTAATGGGCAAAATACCGCCAAAGCACGGATGAGGACTGTCAGGGGCGACAAAAACAAAGATACTGATGAAAGTAGCTCTAGCGGAGCTGTACATTGTCAAGTGGGTGGCTATGATAGTGGAAAGAGTTCAGGACGATCGACACCATCAGCACCACATGAAGTTGTACCATTACGGGACAGGATGATTAATCAAATTGCACGTGAACGCAATAGTGATAGTATAAGCTCTGGGACTTCAGAAGAAGCTAGTGCACATGCTGGTGATATATCAAGAGAGAACACACCAGAAACAGCTTCACATTCAGAACCAAAACTTGTTGCAGTGACCTTGTTGAAGCAAGCTGCTGAGCGAGCTAAGGAGGAGAGAGAAAAGCCAGCAGGAGGGGAAAGGTTCCAACAACATCCTTATATGGCATACCAGGATGGTGCCCCTTATCAGCAGTGGTATTCGCCTGGCATGTATGGCCAGGATCCACGCATCGTGTACCAGTATGCTCAAGGGTTTATGTTTCCTACGCAGGCATACCATATGGGTTCAGTAACAGGTATTGGCCCTGACATGCAGAATCACCAGGTACCATCACATCACTTCAGCAATGATCCCCATGAGATTGGTAAGGCGCCTATGAAAAATAGCAACCAGATGGGATCGTCTCCTTCCAGAGAGCACGCACCAGGGGGAGATTCCCATCAAATGCCATTCTTCGGTCACTCCAAAGCGGGGAATCCTACCAATCCAACTGCCATCGCGGTAGGAGCAGCCAAAAATCTTGGGAAATATCAATATACTCATGAAAGCTATTATGGCGTCCACCCCTCGGGCACACAATGGCAGCAGGTATGAATCGTATGTTTCAGTTTTATCAACAAGTTTTTGTACACCTTTTGTCTACTTGGAAATGTTGAGATCAATATGATATAATAGTTTTAGAACCAGAAATAGACACATAGCTTTCATTTCCAACTCTTGTTGCTGTTCGCATCAAGTAGATATAACTATTATAGCCTACACTTATTATTCACAATTCACATATGGAGTACTCTCTAATTGTATTCTGAGTAAAAGTGTGATAAGTAGCAGATATCGTGTTTGTGTTGCACATGGATAAACTTTTAAGAAACTACCTAGATACACTGTGTAAACATTGCTTTATGGAGTTGTTTGAATAACTAAAAAATAAATACAGTCTCAAATGTTTTATTCCAAGTGAATCTCCAATCATTTTTTCACTCTTATAGAAAAAAGTCTGCCTACTCTGTTCATTTGTAGAACCATGGGTGAAATTTTAAGTTTATTAACCCTTTAAGCCCCAAGCACGACAAATGACGTGTTAGTAAATTCTCCCAACTGAGCTCCATACTTTCTGTATAA
>JAOCPT020077112.1:0-14281 GCA_026546935.2 Palythoa grandiflora | reverse complement strand
TTGATTTTTATTACAAATCCTGTTGTTATTACATATCTGGTTGATTTTTATTACAAATCCTGTTGTTATTACATATCCTGTTGTTTATTACAAATCAGGGTGATACAGGGGCAACCTTTTCGACGTATCAAAACAATTTTGGTTGTCGTCAAAGTCTTCTGATCTTTAATTGAATTATTAAACTTGCTTCCCAAGGGACTGCTAAAACAATATAGAATGTTAATCTTTGTTACGGGTAGAATTTCCAAAGTTTTGACAAATTGCATTCAATGTTTAGCTTTTCACTGAAGAAAATAAATTATCTGTTCGCGTTGTAATATTCACTTTAAAACAGTTCCGTTTAATTTACTGTGCAGTGCTTTTGGTGTTTCCAGTTGAAGATATTCTTTTTCCGGGTGGAAAACCTCAAGAAATCTTGCGTTTTCAGGCATGAATTGTTCTGTAACCTGTAAACTTAGCTCCTGCTTTAAGACTGTGGTACCGCGGAGCTCCTCCCTTCCCAGTAATTTTACCGTAAGTAAATAATTCAGCCTTGGATGAAACATTGATTTTAGATTAAGTTTTTTTTATCGTCTAACCTCTCCCCCCACCCTCATCCACAAAAACGCTCTGCGGTTCCATTTGGTTGTTTTATAAATTTGATCAAAATGTACAATAAATTAGGGAACCAATCAAGTTGCATAAAACTCAATATCCAGTGGTTTCTTTTAACAAACTTATTTGACTCGGGTTTTCAGTCTCTGCCTAATCGATCGACACCAGCTTTTTAATTAGCTACACCCGTCGGTAATTCGTCAGTAGAAAACGCCTGTGGAATTCATTTCCTTCCTCCCATGCACCCTTCCACAAATGTTAAAGTATTTTTTAAACAAAACTATTGCCCCATAATCTCTTCATTCGTCACCATACCAGCATAACCCTGTCGACTGAGAAAATTATCTGCAAAACAGTATATGCTGAAGATATTTATTCCTTTTTTTATCCTGATAATCGTTTTAGTTTGTTAATTTAATAGTTACTTTGTTTTCTCGGCCGATCTTTATCAGCCGTATCTCTTCTCCAGATCTATCTTAACTTTAAAGCTTTACATAACCGGTAGCACAAACACCCCGACAGTAATTTTAGTTGTATTTGAATTTTCCTATATCTACGACGAACGGTTCTGCCCCAGTAACAAAACTTTAAGGTACCCTGATATGTAGAATCCAATATAACTTATCCTATGAAACTCGAAATCCTCCTGCAGGAATTAACGATCTAGTCCATGAAATCCAGATACCATTTCATGGAATTCAGGGTCTAGATTTCTGGAATCTACTTCACCAGATCTAGTAGAAACCAGAATCCAGTGCACGAAATACTGACCTCAGTCCACGGAATCCAGAACCTACTTAAGGGCGTCCGGGATGAAGTCAAGGAATCTAGAATCCAGCAACAGAAATCCAAAATTACGTTTGCGAAATTCAGATGATATAGTCTACTTCACAGACGGAAGCCACAATAAAGTTAAGGGTATCCAGAATCAATCGTGGGAATTTAAAATCAAACACATCTGGTCTAATCTCGGTTTCTGGAAATCTACTGAGCTTGATCAATCTTATAAATTTAACCCGAGGGAAGGCTAGGTCGGTATTTACCCAGATACTAATGCCGATCATATAATCTAAGATGCCCTTACCTTTGGCTCTTCTTTAACATAATAGTAGGTCCTTGGCACGAGCTGGTTGCGTGTCTAGATACCACATAGCAACACGCAACTGGTCAGTGTGCAAGCTAACCATACTTTCAAGTGTGGAAAGGAGCAAAGCGAAGGGATGACTAGACAGAATCGTCCATGTTTTGACGCGATTTGCAACAAGAAACCATCAAATATCAACCTGATTTATCATAATGAACCAAATCAAATATGAGACAATAAAAACCTGGTATATTTTTCTCTAGATTTTAGTGGCTTCTTGCTGCAAATCTATTTTCAAATCGTCGACGATTCTGTTAACACTAACCGCTTCTTTCCACACGTGAAGGCACTGGTTATCTTGCTCACCAGTTGCGCGTTGCTATGTGGTATCTAGGTACGTGTTCCGAACTCCTGCAAAGAGCCTCAGTACGTACGTTCACGCCTGACGCGCTTGATTTCAAATCAAAGGAATAACAGGGTACCTACTGTTGTTTTGTTTTTTGAACAGCTTGTTTCAATACTTAGCTTAAAACATATTCGTGCGTTACTGTCGTGGTGAAATGGGCCACCGGTTCAAAATGTTGAACAACACTAAATTATCGATCTTGGAAATCATATCTTAAACAACCGCCAGATTCACTTTACAAACAACGAAAATTTGGAGTTAGTAACACTACATCACTCGTTAGTAAAACTGCAAGTATCCAGTAAAGACATTGTATGTCTGCCCTATTGGAAATCTAACACAAAAAGCCAAACACTTTTAAAATAAAAAGGCAGTCCAAGTTCCAGAAACAGTTTAGACAGCCTGGAATTGTAAATCCGAATTATAGACATTTTTAAAATTTATTTTCAAATAATAACGTTCTTAGAATGTCAGTATCTCATCCCGGCCTATAAAACGCACGGGACAAGATAAATATAAATATACAATTACATCTATCGTAAAATCAAGCCATTTATACAACATACATATGCAAAGGAATCTTTACAATTTTAGTTTTCTAATCTCCGCAAAATTTTTGTTCAAGGAGATAATCTCGATATTTTAACTCGACGCGATGCAAATGGAATTCGTAAGAGCTAACTAATGTGCCTACATAAGCTCACCCAATGAGATAATTAATGTGCCTACATAAGCTCACCCAATCAAATAACTAATGTGCCTACATAAGCCCTATTTCATTGAACGGCACCCAATGAAATGTTTTAACCAGTTCCCAAGCCCCTTACCTGCTGAACGACTCTTCGCTTACTTCATAAGAAACCCGATAAAACGGTCGAAGAAATTATAGCTTCTAGAATCCTTAAAACGCAAGGAGTTCGCAACATCCAACGTTGCTTTCACCTTTAATCCTTTAAGCCTCAAACACGACAACTCCCAGCTAAGTCCCATACTTTTCCTAAATGTTTGACGAATTTCATTCTACATCTTCCAAAGAATACAATAAATGATCAATTCCTTATTTCTCAAAACTAAACGCGTTGTTTTGTATTAATTATGCGAGGAAGGCGAGATGCTAATGAGATGCCTGGGGCACAAAGGGTTAGACCTTAAACTATTTTGAGAAAATCAAATTCTAGTCCGATTCTAAATGAAAAATATGAGAATATCTTAAAACGTTTCAAACAAAATCCTTATTAAACATTACATCACAAGAATCAATGAAACATTTTGGCTGAAAATTTCTGTCATGCTTTAAAGTCTATCTGTTTTCTTTCGTTTTGATTTAGCTTTTTGTGCAAAACATTAACGGTTATAATTTATATATTTCTATAATATCCACACATTTGTTCAAAGCGATGACACAAGTTGAGCATCACAACTTACACATTTCGTGTACAAAACAAGATAAATACAGAAGTCCGTTACCAGGAACTTTTAACTTTCCCTGTTCACATTAACCTCCATCGGTCGCCGAAAGAGATGTTTTGATTCTCGCGTAATATGACAAAGACTTTTCTTAACAGCCAATGAGAAGGGGTGACGTCATTTGAATGTAAAAAGAAAAAACAAATTTCGCGGGAAACGTGTTTCTAATTATAACATTTTCTACGACTCGGATGGGGGGAACACTCAGATCCTATAGCTGATCCTAGTAACGGCCTCCTGATAAATAACCACAACGTTGGATTTTGCACGTTTTTCTACCGCAGACTTACTGTAAATACCAAAAGCACTTTAGGAGACTGTCAAAACAGGTAATTCATACATCAGTAAGACTGATTATCTGAATATCAGGGATATTGTCAGCACAGTGTACCTACATGGTTATATTCGGTAAAGAGATTAAATGATACTGGTGAGACGATCTCGAAACTTTATCTGCTACTTTTGATCCATTCTCACACAATATCCAAATCTTGGAGATGCAGGGAATGCATAGCCCTCGCCGCCAGTTGAACTATCTGCTGATAATTTTTTTGGCAAATTATAACTGTCCCAGGCAAACCAAACTTGACTTGGATCAGCTGTTTCTAGAACACACCGCAATTGTGGTTCAACCAAAGATTTCGAACACACGTAGTTGTCGTGATACAAAACTCAAGCCACATTACCAGCGCCAACAGCACTTTCATGGGATTTGAAATGAAATGTAATCGACGTAATGCAAACTCTCTTCTGGAAAGTTCTCGGAGTTGAGCAATTTCGGCTCATACTAAAATTCTCAGTCTATAGCTACTTTTATCACTGCAGTTCCTGCAAAGGTGATGTGTTATTTTGCTATTTTGTGGAATTCGATCCGCGATCCTATATAAATTGTTACAGAGTCTTCAAAGCCCTGAGGTAGATTCTACCACCAAGTGTAGTTGTACCAAACCATCTGCAAAGTGTTATCTTTCATTGCTGATGGTTCCTTTGAGAAAAAGATAACCCATGGCAACAGTTTAGGTACATTAAAGGCGACTGCAAAATGATCTACCCCTTCCCTGAGGATCTAAGAAGCAATAGGCCCGTTTTCATCCTTACTGTACTGCGACACATAACGATGACCCGAACTCATGATCTTGGCTCCTGCCCTCATCATCACCTGTGCTTGCTGGAACGACTGCTTAATTTCTTTTAACCACTCGTGGTACTCGGTATCCGTCTGAAAATGTAATAACATAACATTACCTAGCAGTACCACTATTAATATCAATATCAGTGTACCAGTATCGATAACAGGTACCAGTAATCGGTGCCAGTACCAGTAGCAGTATCACTTGTACCAGAATCAATAACAGTGCCAGTAATCAGTACCAGTGCCAGTACCATTGGCAGTATCAGTGCCAGTATTAGTACCAGTATCAGTACCAGTAATCAGTGCCAGTGCCACTATCAGTAACAGTATCAATATCAGTACCAGAATCAATAACAGTACCAGTACTGAATCAGTGCCAGCACCATTACCAGTACCAGTATCAGTACCACTACCAGTAGCAATACCATAACAAATATAACTATCAGTATCAGTGCCAGTACCAGTTCAGTATCAGTACCAGTATCAATGTCAGTATCTGTAGCAATACCACTACCACTACCAGTAGCAGTACCATTACCAGTTTAACTTTCACTATCACTATCAGCACCACTACCACGAGTAGTACCATAACAAGTATAACTGTCACTGTCACTATCAGTACCAGCACCAGTAGCAGTATCAGCACCAGGATCAGAACAAATCTTTACCTCTGCCCGTAGAATATGATCTCTGTTATCCTTCAAGTTCGTACAGATTTTTATACATTTGAAATTCTTTATAGTAGTTTCTTCAACTCCAGTAATATTTTCCATCACCAACAAACTTGGAGGATTCTGTATGAAAAAAATATTGTACACGTGTCTCATCACCTTGACAAATAAGCAAATGCGTCACACGTCATTTTCCCTTGATAACTCATCGTTCTTTAATTTCGTTTACTCACTTCCAAATGCTAACAGTACAAAGAACTAATTCCTGAATGGCTCAAAAGGCTGGTGATTATTCTTAGTCACGGTTAACGTATTTCCATGAAAACTAAATTCTTTAAGTTTAAACAACGTTCAAAAACAGAAACAATTTAAACAGTTTTATCAATCAACACTTCCAGCTTTGGAGTTTAAAGGACAACAATATCGTGGGCTGCTAGTAAAAACTCTCTAATCCTAAATTTGTACCTGGTTAAGTCCAAAGTCTAAACTACTTTTATCACGTTTTTCTTACCAAGCTTTCTGCTCTCCATTCCAATCGGTTGGGAAATAAATGAAAGTATCTCCGTTGCCAGTTGGTCGTGAACGGACCGCCCAGTTTGTACAGGTAGCCCTCCAGTAACCTGTCTCCATCCTCAGCTACTTCTGCCGGTATTTAAACATACCCATTATGAGCGGGGAATTATAATACATGACGGTTAGTTTCAACACAAAGTCAAGGCCCCGTCCACACGAAGATGCTTGTTGCCCATTCGACGATGCTGCCCATTCGACAGTAAACGCTGGCGAAAGTGACTTAGTATCGTCTTCGTGCAGACACTCGTAATGGCTTATTTTCGTAAACGCTACATTATGTGACTCGTTACCAGTCCTTTTTGAGGAACTAAAACGAAAATTAAGGCTAGTGCCCAGTATCCACAAGGTGGTTTGAATCGTTTTCGTGTGGGCGGGCAAAAACGGTATCAAAACACGTGCACACAATTGTGTTGACAGAGAACTTTTTAGTTACTTTTAGTCGTTTATAAAGCGTCCCGTGTATACGGGGTCTAGGTACCCGTTGGCCAATGACAACTAAACAAAGCAAACAAGTCTTTCTGGTAAAATCCCAGAGACCGAACCTAAATAATTGGCATTAAAACAGCCAAATAACTTGTTTTGTTCAGTTAAACTTTTTACACTTTAAAATTTACTAACTTTGTTGTTCAAAATAACGGTATCTATTCGACTAAACACCCCCTCAAATAAACGCCGTTCAAAAAGCGAGTGCAGTAACAATCTAGTTTAAGCGGCCTAAAAATTTGTTTTCCTCGATTATAATAATCGATTATAATACCGTTTATTGGCGCATTCATTTCAAAGCTAAACGAAACAGTAAATGGCATTTCAAGAAAATACTGAAACATGTTTCTTGTTTTAAAAACTTAAACGCTCAGCTGCTATTGTTTTTAAGTAATTAATTGGATTTTAAATATACGCCGCTTTCGAATGAAATCGAACGCCGTTCTAGATATCATGAAAATCACCGCGGCGTTATTCGAATAAATACGATGATGTATGCTAGACGTTTCTAATAGAATGTGAAGTGCTGCTGCCGGAATTCAATGTGCTATATTATGAAACAGCGAGATAAAACTAAATGGCATCTTAAATGAGAAAAGCAGCCCAGAGGAGACAGCCATATTTAATAATTATCAGTTCCCCGAATGCGCGTTGGATATGAGGTGATAGATAGCCGACGAGGCGCGAAACGCCGAGTAAGCTATTTTCACCTCATATCCAACAAGACGTGAATGAAATATATGTTTTATTGAATTTATAAAGTGCACATATTTGTTTTTGGAGATGTCCAAATTTCATCGTAGTAGCACTTTAAGAACTCAAAGATTTTTTATTGTCCCTGATAAACGACAAGCGGACGGTAGTTCGAAAATTTGGGAAACCTTCATAAACACTTTTGTAGTTTTAAAGTTTTATATCAGATCAGATATTTTTTAACCACATACTGTTTTAATTATGAACACTGATCGCACAAATGTTAATAATCTTACAATGCTTTGTGAACAACTAAGTGAAAACGTGTACACAGAAATCAAAACAATACAAACTATAATGGAGTGTTAATAATTCAAAACTAGGTATTTTACCAGCATCTTCCCATCTAAGTAGCTAAGATGGCAGATTGTTTGTTTCTGTGGGCGATTCATTCGACCTTATCATCGCAGCCTTAATGTGGCAAATAATTGAGCAATAATGTTTTGCTTTGTTGGGCCATCGGTCTGAACTGGTTGAATCTACAATTATTATTGATCAACGTAACCGATCGGTATTGGGAATGTTTTGGTCGTCAACAGCTTTTAGCTTTAGGCACTAATATCTGATCGATTGTGTAGGCCGTCCATTGCAAAACACGACACCAGTTTGCATATAACAGACCTGAGATTCTAGAATCGTAGCTACAACAACGATCATCGCAGCATTTGACATCGTTTTGACATTCGCCGCTAAAACCAGTAGCATGCTCATTTCTCTTTCAAAAGCATGTCGTCTTTGGCGCAGGTTGGCTATTATCTATAGCCACCTTCTCAAAAAATCGACTATGAAACTGGCTATTTCAGTCGTGCCCAAGCCACCTCGGCCAGATTGACCACAGAAAGTCCGGTCACGATTAATGTTGATAAGATCTAAACGCTTTATACTTTGCTACGTTTTGACAATGAAGTTAGAATAAATTCGAAATATCAACGATCGCATGAACGATCTCCTAGAATTTTGTATTCTTGTTTTTAACTTAGTAAATAGTAAGTACCAAGATGTTCCTCAGAGTTGTTTACCTGCTGTGTTTCATTATCTTTCGACGTCAAATGGTTGCTTCATACACAACAATCGATTATTTGCTACTAATAAAGATACGCGATTAAAAGCAGTTTAAATTGGGACCAAGAACGTTTTCTAAGAGTTACGGAACGTATAACAAATCAAAACACATTGACCTGTCAGAGAGTTCTGATGTTGTTTTGCTTTTCGTTTGGCTTCCAATTTATCATGCTCTTGGTTTACCACATCAAAGACAGTTTCTAAAACAATAACAACAGTTATTAGTCATTCTAAACACACTGTTTTCGTACATCAACAAACAAATACCTTAGTTTCAAATTTTAAAAAATCCTGAAATTTGAAATTTATCTTCCACAAATTGGTGTCCATTTTAATATTCTTTTGTCTTCAAATCAGCCCCACTTGCCTCATTTGGGGTAACATATTCTTTTGAACAACATTATCGTGAAGGATTTTGTACCACGGTTATAAACAATTACCTTATGATACGATCTTCGAGGTGGACCTGCTCTCAACAGATGTGGCTTCACAGCTCAGTTGGAAAAGCACTGCCCTAGTATCGCAGAGGTCACAGGTTTGAAACCCTCTGAAAGCCTGAATTTTTTCAGTGTTCTCTTTTGCAATTACGTTTGCGTTTATAACCACGAAGATCGTATCCTAACGTCATACTCTACTGATTCTTTAACTCTTGAAAGAACAAGGTTTGTGGGACTAATTTGAATACTGACAAACAAATACTAAAATCACAGCAAAGAATGAAGGAGGTCGATATATCTCTCAAATGGGCGCAGTAAAGAAAAGAGCTTTTCGACACCACCAGAAGTAGCGACCATACATCATTTGTGAAAATAACGTGTTCTTTAAGACGTGAAGATATTATTCATTTTCTAGTGATCTTTCAGCAATATTAATATATTATTTAAAAGAGCTTTCTATTTAGATACTAAGATTGAGTAAACATAACAGTAATAACTATAATTAAGATGGGTTTGCTATCCATTTGCAGCCACAAAACACTAACGATAGATCTTGGTTTTACCTGCTATCTCTTGCTGCCATCTTTCCGAGACCGTAAGATTGAAGTCTTTGTAAATTTCTTGATCTTGATCCGTCAACTACAAAAAAACGGTGACGTTATGAAAATTACGTAACCTACATATAGCTATATCAAAGTTAAAGAACTGATTTTCTTTATCAAACTTTAACTACAAGCCTTACAACTTGAAACTACCAAGTCAATAATCGAGCTAGACTACCCTATACCTGTGCTTTATCCAAAGTTGGCCTGCAACGCCTTAAATTCAATTACCGGAAAACCAATTTCCAAAACACGACTTTCCAAATTGTAATATCATTGATAGAAAATCCTGGGAAAAACACTATTCTGAAGACAACTCGCACAAACTATATACATACCTTGATTCCCTTGACGTCGTCTTCATCAAATGAGCCGATGTCAAACGCGTCAGCGGCATTTACTTCTCCCCTTGGTGGAACTAACGGTGGAGGATACTAAAAACATTTCGTTTTTTCTAAATTAATGTCTCGAAGGAATATGAACATAATTTCAATGAAAATGAAATCGTTATACATGTAATAAACAGTTCACCTTATAGTCGATGCTTTGTATGGGTTTTATTTTCTTGTTATTTGTTGTAAAAACACTCACTCGCTTGTGCCTAGCCTTCGTGGTTTTGCTACAATGACTCGTGAATAAAACCCGGTACGTTGCACTTTCTATGAAGTAAACTATATATATAAACGCAAGGTAAATCACTGATAATTACCAGCAACACACCTTCAGTCAGGTTATTTTGTGAATAACAGGGCGACCTTTAATAATACTACAGAACATAATAAAAATCACGTACAAAATCAAAGAGTACCTTTAATAACTCTACCAGCTTCCAATCTATTTCTTTGAAGAAATCATGAGTTTTGACCTCCGTCGCCCTAAACATAGAAAAAATGTTTAAACTTTTCAACTCTAAACGAGAGAAAAGTTTAATAATTTCTCCCTACTAGCTAGCTACAACAGAGTTTTTTCTTATGTTTGGTGCGCCATCTTGACCAATCTAGCAACTAAAAAACTAACCAGAAAACCATTTTTTACTCTTGTTAAACGATTAACCCATGACACATAAACGCCGTAAAATATATTAATTTTGTACGAATGAATGTACTGTTTGTACCTCAGAGCCTAGATAAAATGAAAAAAAAAAGGTTCGTTGTGTATGGACCGGTGAAATTTTAAAAACTGAAAATTCGCTAACAAAGAGCATCACTTTATGTCGACAATTGTCCGACTCTACACGACAAATAAAAATACTACAACAACTAGTAGTATGACAAGCATGACAGCGAATCAAAAGACGACAAAAGATCGACTGGTCAATTACAACCACCCAACAGCGTTTGTATGTCTTTCGGCCAGTGGAACCAACCAGTCAAAGACTATCGATTTTGGTTTAAAGCTGTGCAACAATTGTTTCAGTTTTCTTTTAGCATATAAAATTCACCGTAAATAGTCCCAGCCTTGCCACGATTTTTGTCGGATCATGGTCGCGTTACCTTCAGTTATTGGGAGATAATGGACTAGAGGACGATAATTTCTTGAAGTTCAGCTTTCTTTGATTGGGATGTTAATCCATTGCAGTTTAATGATAAAGATTGAAAGGACGTCTTTTTAGTTTCCTCGATTTCTTAGGCTGAGCTCCTTTCTGTGTTACTGGACTTCAAGTCGAGAGCCACAGTGACCTGGTCAAGACGCTGTGAGGCGCTAGGCGCAAACACAGTCCTTGGGATACTTCAACGAAACCTTTCTATCTGTAACTCTTTGACCAAGAACGTGCTTATACGCCTCTTGTTCGCCAATTGGTTAACTATTATAGTAATATAGTACTGTATATAGTACTATGAACGAGACAGCTATTGTGCTGCAGAAAGCCGCATCCATAGGCACTTTTAGAGTGCATAAGGGAAAACTATCAGATTCTAATAACTAGCTCGGCCTGAAAGGTGTAAAGTTTCTCGGACTGTTACTTACCCTCTCCCTCTGCAACCTAAACGACTTGGCACGTCTCTCTGCAGCAATCCAGCAAGAAGACCCTTCATGGCATCAGAGAAGTTCTCTGGATATTCAACATCCTGTATGGTGGCATACAACGTTAGACTTAACCAGAAGCCCGACAGCTATAAAGTGTTGTCGAAAGTTTTGCAAATTGGCAAAATTTCTTTTAATAAGGAAGCTAGACAGGAATAATTTACACTCTCTTCTAAGAGTCCGATAACGATTTAGAAAGACAGAGCAATATCAAAACAGCTTACCAGAGTTAACGTGAGCCTATCGATTTCATGCTTGTCTTTCGTTTTGTGTTGTCTGAATGGACTGTGCCTGCGGTATAAAGGAACGAAGCGTGAGCAGTAACCCTAAGTGAAAAACTTTAGTTCAGCTGGGTCAAAAGGAGGTCCAGCCCACATTGCGATCGACCACTTCGAAAAAACAGATTTTACTGCCTTTGGTGTACTTGCATGGGTGAAAAAAAAGTGGTAAAAAAATCACAAAACTCAAAATAAAAACGCATTCTCATTTGTTATATGAAAAGTGGTAACTGTCGGACTATTCAATGTTCAAAATACGAGCTCGACCTCCTTTTGACCCATCTGAACTACCGGCCAAGCGGAACAAGAGAGCAGCATGGGTCTTTAACAAATATGCTAGGGTGAATTTACGCTAGCGTGAATTTTTTCGGAAGGAAAAGTTTACGTTTACGCATGTACGCTTACTAAATTTACATGTGCCTGTAAATGTTAAACATCCGTTTGGCCATTTCTACGAAATCAATTTTTATCTGTCATTGGTTTTTCCTAAGTCGTTTTGTTTGCTCTTACCCTACTAGCAGTTTGAACAGCATGCAACCCAGTGAAAACCAATCAGCGCTTGAATCGTATGCTTCTCCTTTCTTCAGCACTTCAGGCGCCATGTAACCATGCGTTCCACTGTTGACGTTAACAAACGTTAAAGTTATGCAGGGTTTCGTTAACACAAAAAATGCGGATTTTACCCAAAAAATAATTTGGGACACAAAAGTTGAAATGTTCTCTGTCCCTGGAACGCTGTGAACTTTAGGCCAGGACTAAAAACACAATCTTTCAGAAAAACTAGAAGTCTTTTTGTCTAATACAGCAGCAAGAGTGAAATTGGCTGAAACCATGATTAGGATATAAAAATAAATTGTAAGATGGTCAAACTATTCCCCCTATTCAGGTGGGACCCCGACTGGTTCGCTCGTGACAGTACGGACCAAGCGCAGCGAGTTTCGTACAAGAGAGACCGAGGTCTAATATTTTTACATACAGACTGAGCAAGCGAGGTTAATAATTCGTTTATTATAAGACTTTTTTACTTCCGGTAATTTATCCCATGCATACGTATACGGAAATCATCGGAACTATCCGGCAATTTTCGAAAATCATCTGAAAGTTTCTGAAATCTTTAGGAACTGTTTCTTATGCATTTTGCGATTTTCTAAAAAATCTTCGGAAATATTTGGAAGTGTTCGGAAATCTTTCGAAAATTTCGGAAGTAAACAATAATTTTGCGAGATTTGAAAATTTTCTGAAAATCATCATCCTGGAAACCGGTCCGAATACGCATGTAAACGGCCCGTGGGCCGAATAGGCATCTTGACAGACGCCGCGTGAGCCAATCAGGATGCAGGAAATTACAAGGATAGGTCATATAATAAATACATATACTGATACATATTCTCTTGACATTCTAAGCCGTTCCATTCGAACGCGTAAACAAACTTGACAACGTTACAATAATCATGCAGGTAAAAACTAATTTTCGGAGTCATTCGCCTTGTATATTTCATTTGTATTGAGTTACAGAATTTACTCTGATTTTTCAGCAAAGTGTAGTTAACCACTTTCTTGTTTGTAAAACAATACTAAAAGTACTTACACACTAGCGTGTGGTTTTTTCTTTGAGAAGTCGCAGGCAAGACCAAGATCCGAAATTCGTACGTGTCCATGCTCATCCAGTAAGATGTTGGCAGGCTGTAGAGAAGATGTCGATAAAAAGCATTAAGGACTGTACTACAAAAGGTTCCCGATTTAGCAGCAAAAGTGTTTTCGTTTAACGTCAATGAATATTGTAAATAAACTAAAAAACAAAACCAGCAGGACAAACACTTTTAAAAGTAAACTTTTATACTTTTTATAACAGGGTTCCACTCTTTTGAAGTTCTGAAAATCCATGACTTTCCATGATCTTTCACAATATTTCGTGACCTTGCATTGTTCATTTCTTTGCCGAAATACATCCAAAGAACCTTCAATTGATCTTTTCCTGGTACATTAGCCGAGATGAAGGAAGAGAACAGTTGTTACTTTGAGATTTTTGTGCAATCGAACGAGGTTTATTATTCTTTATGATATTTCTATGCAGTCCTAACTGAATTGTACCAATTTTCCATGACTTTTCATGACCCTAATCGTAATTCCATGACTTTCCATGACCCTAATCGTAATTCCAGTACTTTCCTGGTTTTCCATGACCCATACGAAGCCTCAATACTGAATATGTCCAGCATACTGAAGTTAATTTCTGATGTAATTACGATGACGATTCAAAGAAAGTTTTATCTTACTTCACAGCACTATTTCACTTTCATTCATTTATAAGAGATAACTGTCACGGGTCGAGATTAAACCGATGGCCAAAGCGTAACGCATTCCTGCTCCTTATTTTCAATCTTACCTTTAAATCCCTGTAACAAATCATTCTATTGTGCATATGTTCCAATCCTAATATAATTTCTGATGCGTAGAAACGAACCTAGAAAGACAACATTCTGATGAGCACCTCTGAGTTTAACAGGATCCGTACACAAGAGTTCTAAGCACGAGATATTTTACGGCATCCTGTTCGAGGACATCAATAACATGAAAATCGTGTTTCAGGGTATACATCACAAGCACAAGCACAGTCACAGTCATAGTCACAGTCATAGTCATAGTCAGTCATAGTCACAGTCATAGTCAGTCATAGTCACAGTCATAGTCAGTCATAGTCACAGTCATAGTCA
>JAOCPT020076348.1:0-14283 GCA_026546935.2 Palythoa grandiflora | reverse complement strand
AGCATATTGTTTAGTTTTATTTTGGATGATTTTAATAAGAGCAGAAGGAACCTTCCTCATCTTCTTTCTGCATTCCAGGTGCCAGCTGGTTGAACCTGTCTAACATATCCAACAGACCTCCAAGAAGAGGTACAATTTGTACAGTGTCTATGACTCTTGGTAAACACGTTTGTAGAAGGACAACAGCCACTAAGAGTTCAGGAAGAAGAACACCAGTGAATTCCCTTTGAATAATCTGTGAAGCTGCCACAAAATACCTGGAAGAAGAAAAGAGTGGAAACGTTACGTACAATTAACTGTCCACATCTTATTCTTATCTTTAGTGGTAAGATCTCTGTCTTCTAACAACAAGGTCCGGGGTTCAAATACCGGCTCAGCCGAGTACTAATCATTTGTGTGACCTTTTAAGCCAAAGTTGACTCAGTTTTCCATCCTCCCGAGGTCGGTAAAATGAGTACCAGCTTCTGCTGGGGCTAACCTGCAACGGATTAGTGTCCCGTCCAGGGAGTCAATGACTCTCATCCGCTTAACACTACAGAAAACAGAGATATGCACCGGCTCCAATGGGCCACTTAGGCTCGTAAAAGGATTTAGCTTTATATAGTTTCTTGTTAACAAAAACATGATCTTAATGAGGAGACACTTCGTGCAAAACCTTGATTAAAATCATTGAAATGTGGCACTAGGCCCCCCTTTTACCTTTTTATTATTCATTAAATTTAAGTAGGTTAATAATCAAACGGTTTAAAAAACAAGATATCACAAAAGACAAGCCAGAGCCTAAACACAAAGGACGGTATGCAAACATTGTTTACAATTTAAATAATGATCCACGTTAGAACCAGGGAGCTCAGCGCCAATTTCATTTAAAGACGTGTGAAATTTAATTCAAACATTCAACAAAATTGGCGAATTTGATTGGTCTGGCGTTTAATTTCGCAAAATAAAATTTTGAGAAACACGCCGTGACAATTCCTTTTTTACAGCTCTCAAACCCGTTGTACCACATTTTTGCCTAGTTTAAAGGAAATGCACCATGGAGAAATTCGTCTAACACAAATTGGCTCAGGCCTACGGTTATCTTCTTAGTTCGTACACGGATCATTAACATTTACTGCCAGACGACGCCAACCGAGGCCACCCAAGAAAGATCGGGCAATCACACACATCAGCTTTTTTTAAATTTTTTTCAATCGTTTTTTTTCTCTTTTTGGCAGAATCTCGATACGAAACCTACTGTATGCTTTCTTGAAAAATGCTGAGAGCCATTGTTTTGAAGCTGCATTGCGATTGGTTATCATCCTTTGTTTGCCGTGGTTAACATTATCACAGTGACACTGTAATATTGTTTAGTACTTTAGTAACTACGTGGTTATAGAAATGCTGGCGAATTCTCTTTAATATCAAAGAAGGGTTATTTAAATTTTTTTGGAAGTGGAGCAAAGCCACATGAACTTTCAAATGGAAGCAAATTGACAGACAAATAAAAGACAAATCTTTCTTGCTCGATATCGAGCAAAAAAGTACGCCAATGAACAAAGCACGTGATTATGCTTTATTTACCCAAAAGTTTGTGCGTGCATGTATGAAACAGGAACTCGTTAGAACTAGTCGCGACCGAACCAGTCTATGGACAAAGATCCGGAGAAACGACACAAACACTGAAATCTAAAAAACAAATAGCATTGCTACCAGATTGGATCGACCGAGTCTGTCAAGAAAGATTAGAAAAAAAAACAATAAAAATTCTTGAAGGGCATATATCTTGAAAGTAATAGCATGGAAAGTTACGAACAAGTGAGTCTCTGGACAAAGATACAGAGAAACCGATACAAACACAGAGGGACAAATTTCTGAAATGGGCAACGATCTGGAGAAACCACTACACACAGAAGGACAAACTTCTCAAGTAAGCAGCTATAGGGAACAGTTCAATAAGAACACTAACTCGTACTACACACTTGGATTTTTCTACAGAAAACACATCCAAAAAGGTGCATGATCAAAGTCAAAGCAAAAAGGAACAAAAACTCTACCTTGGTCCATTTGTTGCCAAGGATGATGCAACTGGCAGAATTTCTCCAATGTGGGCGGATAGTAAAGAAGTATATTTTTGTAGAAGCATAGCAGCTCCGATCTGCCTTTGATTTAGAGGTTTTTCCTCGCCACCTACCAAAAAGTACATACTGTATATTAAATGTCTTTGTGTTTGACACAATAACACTGAAGACAAATTTAACTTAAGCCAAAAATCAAAACCTACAAACATGTAAACAGAAATCAACTAATACTACAATTACTGCCATGCAACAATTTCCCGTCTCATTAGAATACAGGGGTTTCAATATAGGACATCGCATTGACAGAAATGGAACTACTGCCAGGGTAGTTCTCCTTGACTTCTGAAAAGCTTTCAATCTAACAGACTACAATATCCTGGTGCAGAAACTGTCTTCAAACAATGTGCCAAAGCTAATCAAAGCATTGGATCGCCAACGTCTTAACCGAAAACAACATGTGAACTATCACAGGATTGTTAATCAGATTGGGGCAGTGTGTCAGCCGGTGCCCTAAAAGGCATCAAACTGGATACCTGGCTCTTTCTAATTATAATTAACAAACTCAACACGTCAGCTAATTTGTGGAACTACCTGTCGGAAATTGTACAATAAGGCAATGACAGTAACCTCCAACATGCAATCGATTATCTCACGAGGCAATCGATCAGGCAAGGGTTTCAGCTAAATCAAACCAAGTGTAAAGTGCTCAGAATGGGATTTTCAAAATCTGCCCAGAACTTCGACCCCAATGAACTAATGGAGAACTATTAGAAATTGTAACCAGTGCTAAATTGCTTGGCCTGAACATCTCTAGTGATCTAAAATGGAACAATCACACATCACACTTGGAAAGAAAGGCCGCTCCCCGTCTTCTTTTCCACCGAAAGAAATGTTGCTATTCTACATAACTTGCATCCATCCAGCCCTTGAGTATGCTTCTTCAGTTTTTCACCGAGGTCTCCCAAAGTACATTAATGACTACCTAGAGTCCAACGTAGGGCCTTCAGAATCATATTCCCAGACCTATCTTATAGCGAGGCGCACATAAGTTTGTTTCTGTCAATCTTAGAACATATTTTATTACACGCAAGCCCACTGTTTTCGGCGACCAAGCAAACTGTGTAGTTCTGAGGTGTTGTGTGAAATGTTAAGCTGGAATAGGTGTGCTTTCAAACTGACTCAGTAGCTCATTATGACTACTGTACCAAAGTATCAAATGTAAAAAAAGCCCTTCCCCAGGTGCCAGGACATTTCTTTAAGTGGCCTCACGAAAGTATGTTTCTTTCACGACAATATAAATGATAGCATTACTAAGGAATAAGTAACAGCTTTAGGGACATAACTGCACTTTTATTTTTAGGTTGCGGAAAAAACAGATTTTTTACCTTTGTTACGATACCAGAGTCTTTCCTCTTCGTCTTCGGAAAAGAAACTCCCAATAAGTATTCGTTGCAGCTTCAACAGTAACTCGACGTTCATTGTACGGGGAGGTGGAATGTAGGGCCACTGAAGCACAAGAGGTTTCAGAGAGAGATCCTTGAATTCAGCAAGCACCTGGCATGATGAGGTCTTCAACAGTTGCTGCACCAAATGAAGAATGGGAATATCTTCCATTTTCTCCTTTGTTTCTGTGCTACCAGCCTAAAACAACAAATTAAGTAAAAATTCTTCGACATATTCTTCAATTCTACAATCCTGGCCTCACGCCACTTGTTTACCATCCAGACATTCCACAAACATTAAATCAGTGTGCGTCAAGTGCCATCAAGCGCATCCACTATGCTGCTTGAACTCACATATTTTGTCTCGTCGTTCTTTTGATTTATTTATCTTTATTTTTCCTTTTTTGTATTTCCGGGGCATTGTTAGTGGAGATTAATCTCTGTGGGTAGCTTCTGCCGTATATGGCAAATTATGTAAATAAATAAACTTTAATTTTTGAAAATGGAAGATGCGGTGAAAAAAGAAAATAATTTGTTTTGCCAATATTTTTTGGCTGTTTCTGTAAATGAAATCCTTCTTTCAAAGAGGTTTTGAACGTGCATGGTTCCACATATTTTGACACTTTGTTCGCATGACGCCTAAACAAGACCGTTAAGGGTAAAACAAATGTTTTAAGTACGAGGATAACATTTAATCAATAACTTTTTTGATATTATCTTTGCAAAGAATGTTAACAAAAGAAATCACGACGTTGCGACCTCTCCGAGGTCATTTTCACGAGAAGTAAAAAGCCATACAAATTAGAATAAATACCAGGCGGCTAAAATATGCTAAAATTCTAAACAATGAAACCGTAAAAGCTATTATCTAATATATATACTAGGTTAGAACAATAAAACAATGATAGGTCTTTTAAAAGATATAAAACAATAAAACTGGAGTTAATAAGTAAAATATATGTAAAACGTTTAGCGCGAACAGAATCGCACTGTTTATTCATTGATGGTTTTAGTTCTCTGATATAAAATAATTTCATAAATAAGGCAATCCAGTTTGCTTTGACATATTTTTTAAAATTCCAAAATGTTCGGAAATATCATTTGTGTTAATGCCGTGTCCTTTGATGTGTCCGATCTCGGAGGTCTTATGTTTTTCAATGCGTTGATGAAGGTGTCGGTATGTGTATCTGACATAACCAGCATCACACAGGTCACACTCGAATTTCTACACAACGCACTGTTGGCTCACGAGGGTCAGTTTGTTTTCCTTGATCTTAATTAGATCTTTTAGTTTTCATCTTGGGAAAACATTTGCTGTCCAATCTATTATCCAACTTTTACCGTTTTGTATGAGTAACTTCAACAAAGAGAACTTGTCTTGCAATGACAACCCCCACCAAAAGCCAAAAGTGTGCCATGCTGTAAGGATGATAACTGGATTAACTGCAGGACTCGAGACAATATCCAGAAGATGGCTGGTCAATTTTTCTAGCCAATGAAAATTATTTTAGACATGCCTCGTTTATGACCGGTCAAAAACTTTTGGAAAAATGGTGTTTCTTTAAGGGCAAAATAAAACCAGGAATATCAATTACTTGTGCAAAATAATAATTTATTCAAAAGCTCCCAAGGATGTTTATCGTGTTTTTAAGTTATAACTAACAAAAGGCGTCCATTTCGACAGAAACGGAAAAAAGACTACCAGCTATGAGAAACAATTTATCAAAACTTTAACAACAAATGAAACTTGATGCAGAGAGACAGTACAAAGATAATAGTTCTGATACTTGAGACCGGTCAAGATGGACGGTGATGGAAGTTATTTTGAGCCCTGGACTATATGTAAAGAAAGACCTGAATCAAAAGTAATTATTACACTATAATAAATTGAAATGTAGACAAATGAATGCTGACTTAAAGGTAAAAGAGTAAAATCATCCAGAGCAGAGAAAACCAAGATCGCAACTTGATTTTAGGGCAAAATGAAAACCGTGCATAAAAAACAGTGAATTTACCTTATCATTCTCTCCACAGTATTCACTTATTTGATTTTGTATTGCTGTCTCTAGGGCTGATTCCAAGCTGCCTTCTGCCATCAAACTGTTCACTAACAACTGGCACATAAACTTCTTGCCAGGTTGCAGCGATGCCTGCTTGTCACAAGCTGTAAACAGCAAAAAAAGCGTCCTATGTAAATTCTAAATGTTACAGTACCATCAGTTTTTGAGGATTAAATCTAATATCAATTTCAAAATGGATAATGAAAAATGTTCTAGATATTAACAGGCTGGCACTAAATCTCAAATACAAAGATACACAATGTGCAGTCATAGATGAAGAAGAATCAGAATGGTTTACTGTAAAGACTGGAGTGAAAAAAGGGTGCACGCGCAAAGTCAGGTTTTCTCTTCCTGTAGGTGCTTGACTTTATATAATTAGGAAAACAACGAAAGAGAAAGACAGGAATAAGATGGAACTTAACAAAGACCTGGACTTCACCGATGACATAGCACTTCTGTCATCAACTCAACAAATGATGCAGCGGAAAACCCGTAAACAGCAAAAACAGACTGCGAGTACATGGGCTCAGAGTAAGTACTAGAAACCCAAAGTTATGAAAATAAACGGGAAAAGCACAGAACTGGTTACTGTAAACGGCCAAACTCTTTCAGATGAAACAGACAAATTCACGTACTGTATCTTGGCGGTGTAGTAACAACACAAGGTTGAGGAGGAGATGATTTAACGTGCAGAATTGGAAAGGCAAGAACAGCATTAAGAAAGTTGAACAGAATATGGATCTCTTTCAACTATTTAATCAAGACCAAAGTCCACTTCTACAACTCATTGTTGAAATCAGTACTTTTATACGGTTGTGAAACATGGAAAATGAACGAAGGAGATGCAATAGAGCTTGATACATTTCTCAAAAACATGACCACAATGTTTAAACTAAACATATTTCAGCAAGTCACTTTCCATAGTCAGTAGTGTACAACAGAGCTCAGTGGAAGTGATATCATAGTAACTTTGCATTTGTTAGTTACTATGTATCACTTCCAATGAGCTTTGTTGTACACTACAGTCAAAACCCACAAGTAAGAACCTAAATTTTCCCAAGTTGGCCTAAAAAGGTTCTTAGATAATAGTAATTAGCACACGTTTACAGTGTAGGTTATTTAGGTTTTTAAATAAGTTATTCTTTCATGATGAAAAAAATTACATTGTAGTTAAGAGTTAAGCATAGGTAAGCATAGGTAAGCATTTATGTAAAAATGACTATAATACGAAAAACTGAAGAACTGATCACATGAATTTTGAAATCCTCCTTCAGAACATAACACGCACATACAGTACTATAATAACTTGTCCAATTACACTCACCTCTAACAGACGTTAGAAAATATGAGCCTGTTTCAAATTTTAGGCCAAACATGTTCTTGTATAGAGGGGGTTTAACTGGCAAATTTTGGCCTAACAGGTTCTTACTTGCGGGTTTGTATTGTACTGACCATGGCCAGGGATATACCAAAACATGTTTATGTCATTTTTTTGAGATATAATGAAAAATGCTGGCCATGACGCCGCATTGTTAACACAGAGAATAAATTTCAATAACAGGGAAGATGAAATAAAACATCACATACTCTCGACAAGCAGATCTGCCAAAGACCTTGCTTTCTCTTCTGGTGTTGGCAAAAGCAGCAACCACCCACTAGTGAGGGCTCCCTGTGCAGCAGATTGAACAGTCTTCAGGACACCTTTATTACTGGCTAAGGCCACCACTTGCTGTTTAAAAGACTGCAATAGCTTACTGCCAACTCCTAGACCTAACTGCTCTGCATCCACACCTTCTGTGATGGCGGCGTGAAGCTGGGAAAAACAAGGAGAAACACATAAAAAACAAATGCATGATCGCACTCTGATATTGCCAACTACTGGACAGTAAATAAAGGCAATCAAATACTATAGTTACAGAAGGTATCAACTGAAGTAGAAGTTGTTGTTCTTGTTGAAACTTTTAAAGCTTCGGTTAGCAAAAAGGAATGCTTCGGTTGAAAACCCTTTGTTCTCAATGTTAGATTTGAATAACTAAACTCCCGTTTGGATCCCACCACTTTTTTAACTCACAAATTCACAATCTTGATGTTATTAGGACACAGGGCCCATACTATCATAATTAACCTTGATCAAATCGCAGCTGAAAAAGCTTACATCGATGGAAATCAAACAATCTGTCAGTGTGTAACACCCCCGGGATGGGGGTTATACAGCTATGTAAGTCCACGCAAAGCAGGGAGACAATTAATTCAACACAAGTTTTGTATTTCAAGAGAGTTTCAGAAAAAATAAAGTGCTTATACGCTACTATCATGCTATCAAGACTCAAACATTTCAGATATCAAACAGACTCTGAAGCAAACAATTCTCCAACATTAAAAGACCTGTCCGGTGGTCCTGAGCTTATGAGCTGGCAGGGATACCACCATCCTAAGGCCCCAGGGTGGGAAATTGGGATTCTTTTCTAACTGACCCAAATGTATTGATTTAACCTGCCAAGGATTGTTTTTAGCCCGGCCCAGAACGAAAATACTGGTCCAAACAAAAACGTAAAATCATAAACACTTTCAGGCTAAGACATGTGAGGTTCAACTGGGAACGTCGATCATTCAAGAATAGTTTTATTTATGTTTGTTCATGATCTTCCAGCCATAATGATTCTCAAAACTAAAGATAAACGGGGAATATTTACAACAGTAACAAGGGTTTGCAACGATGAAAGAAAACATTTCACTCTACATCAAAATATTTAACATTTGCTGTGAAACTCAGCTGGCTCTGTAGGGTCGGTTATTTGTGATTTTTTAACAATTTTACCATCCCAGGGTTAAAACAACCATCTTTGGCCGGTTTTCTCCGTTAACGTAGCACCGTATTAACCCACTGGGTGTCATGATTCTAGACAAGGAAACCCAATGGTTTGAAAGCAGTACTAAGATGGTTGGAGAATATCAAGCAGTCCTCATTAGAAGGAAGGGAAGTGAAGGTTCAAGCACTTTTTTCGGACTAAGGGTGTTTTGTTTGACATATGTTCGCTTAAAGGTAAAATGGATAAAATTATTAGGGATGTAAAAGTCAAAAAGTTATTTGAAAACCAAACGTTTTCGATTTTCGACTTTTACAGCCCTTATAATTTTACCCATTAAGGGTGTTTTTTTACGTCACGTTTTAAATTAGAGTTCAAATCGTAACGTTTATGGTTGAAATTAATTGACACAAAATAATTACTTAGCCGAGTAGAAGATTTAGTGGTTACTGATTATTCACCACTATTATTCATGACTAATTTTCACCATTAGTCAAACTTAGGGCATTGTGTTATGTCAGGTTCTAACGTAAATTTCCGAGAATATTATCATAATGAGCTGCAGCATTTATGGTTGAAATTTAATGACACAAAATAATTATTTTGTCAATTTGGTGTTCATTGATCCTTCACCACTACTATTCATGACTAATTTTCACCGTTACTCAAACGTAGGGCATTGTGTTGTGTCACGTTCTAAAGTGTAGTTCTTAGAGTAATATCATGAAGAGCTCCAACGTTCAAGGTTGAAATTTACTGACACAAAATAATTTATTTAGCCAAGCAATATATTTGCTGTTTATTGTTTGTATTTACCGCTACTATTCATGACTAATCTTCATCCGTTTCTGAGTAACATTTACTCGAGTTATGCTGAGGAGGGGTAAAATCAAAGCAGATAAACCTATTGTTCTGTCAACAATATGTAGATAGATAAGATAGCTTTATATGAAGAGCTTCTGTATGGATAAGCTGCAATAACATCTTTATTACATAAATAAATAAAATCTTTTAGTAGATAAGCATTAAACACATTTGATAATAACTTGTTAAGGACTTTTCGAGGAATCTCCAAGGACCTGTTCACCTAGCAGAAATGTAATTTTACTGGTCGTGCATGTAATAGCCTTATAAACTTTGACTTTTTTTACCAGGTTGTTAAGCATGTCCGAGGTGACCCCTCTAAATATGACCTGAACAAAAAACGATTCTACTTCTGTACACAAACACATATCTTTTCATTCATTCATTTTTTCTCAGTTTTCATTTCCATACACATTTGTGTTAAACACTCCTAACACAGGAATAAGGTTATACGAAAAGTTCAAGATTTTGAGTGCAGCTCCACAACATCCTCTTCAAATTGGCAAAAAAACATGGGTTTTTCAAAAAATTAAACAATACTCGAAACCTTTTCAAGAAAAAATGTATTTAAAGGACTTTTACACCGTAGGGCACTTCTGTGCAACCCTGTTTTAGTACTGAAGTTTTCATTTCGTACTCACTCACATGATACACAACGATTTGCCTGCTATGGTAATAACTTTTGGGTTTATATTCAAAGGAAACACTAATAAAATATTCGACAAAGGCCTTAAGTGGTATATCCACAGAAAACTCGCCAAAATATGCTATGTGAAAATTACGTTGATTACGTAGAACTGATCAACAGATTTTCGTGAATTTTATCGTACCTGTAACCTAAGAAGATTTAGAGTAGCGATGGCAATACACTCTTTTTCCTGTGGGGGTGGAGGCCAGTCATGTGAACCATCCAGTTCTTCACTCACTCTCCTGAGTAGTGCATCGAGATGTTCAAAAGTCTTTTTGCTCACATCAACACAAAATGGTACTCGTAGTCCAAGGCTCCAGTGCCCTCCAGATGACCAAGCGAAGCTCTGTGCAAGAGGACACATATTATTTAGTATCACCAATTGAGGTAGAATTCTAGATTTCCGTTAGCTACTTAAAACAACAAAAACTACAAACAGGTTTTACAATTAAAACCTAGACTAGTGATTGAAAATGACAATGTCTCAGACTGAAATAAGATTTAAGTCTCATCTTAAAAATGCAGGATATGAGTTGAACATTGGAGATAAGAAGCAATTGGCATTATTAGATTCCATTTATAGTATTTTTAATGACACCAATTGAAAAATACCACAAGAAAATGAAAAAAAACGTTGGAAAACAAATAATTAGGCAGTTGTAGAAATTTTAGGGCCACACGAAGGCCTGAAATCTGTAACAACAAACAAATTCATTTAGCAAAGCATGAAGGGAAAGTGCAGTACCTGTGCTGGGCCACAAGCAACTCCAGTTATGCCTTTCCCATCCAAGGTTGGAATCACGGTTGGTTCAACTCTGGTAGTTGTAATGGTTTCTCCTAATTGTCCTTGATCATTGCGACCCCAACTATACACCTGACCATCATCTGTCACTGCAACACAATGGACAGACCCAACCGAAATATCTACAACTTTCTTGCCATACAGTGCCTCAACTAGCTTCGGGTAGCGGATATGTTCTTCTGTTCCATGTCCCAAACGAAAGCCATCACCTTTACCCCTAAAACAGAAATACAGTAGACTTCACCAGCCTGTTTTGTCTGAATTGGATGAATACTGAATAACTGAAAGTAAAAAATGGAAAAGGGTTGTGGCTCCATTAACACAACTTTTAGATTTTCCGACTCAATCCAGAGACTAAATCCTAACTACATATAGTAGCCTATACTTGTATTTACTGTTAATTTATTTTCATATTGTAAATAATACTCTGTAATTTAGTTTTAATACTGCAGTACGAGTGTGGTAATAAACGATTATGATTGTACGATGATTATTATCATTATTATTGTTATTATTATCATTATTATCATTATTATTATTATTATTATTATTATTACTATTATTATTATCATTATTATTATGCTTTTACGACTGTAAAACACAATAATCTTTTAAGTTACCAAACGTTTAAGTTCATCGAGCCAATTTGCTTTAAAATGACTAAATGAAGTGCACAATAATTTTTAAGGTACGCATACATTGTACAATGTTCAAATTAACAAAATAGGAAATTCACGAGAATGATGGTAAAACATATACAGCAGAACTATCAAAAATAACTAAGTGTGATGTTTACTTTTGGCTCTACAGTAAAAGCTTCAAAATTCATCAATGAAAAAACTTACCAAGTCCATACAGTTGAATCTCGAGTCAGGGCCACTGAAAACTGTGATCCACAAAACACCTTTGTAACACCCAAAGTCTGTAGTTTATCAATGATCTTTGGTGTTTTACACCCTTCGCTGCCTCCTCTTCCGAGCTTACCATAATCTCCATCACCCCAGGACCAGACCGTACCTACATAGATATACACCATATTTATTAAGATTGTTAGAAAAACTAACTACAGCTCCCACTGGAAACTATGAAAGAGACACTCAAATGACGATCCAGAACAGGGGTTACAAATGAAGGAACTGAGTGTCGCATGCGATGTTTATTTTACACCCATTTACAGTAACACATGCAGTATGGCAGTAAGTTTTCAAAGTCATGGACGTCAATCAGTAATAGATATAAATGTGATTATTTCTAAGGTAAAATCAAAAGGATAACAGATTTCAGATCTAAAATTCTGTTAATTGTTATCCTTTAATTATTCAACTATTACCAATCCCCTCTCTTTTGTACAAGTGTATACAATTAAGTACTAAATAATAATACACGTCAACTAACAGGCCCGCCAGGATTAGCTTAAGCTACCTGCGGGCCCGCACTTTTATGTAAACAAAGTAATACGCTGTAATTTGCCTGAATCCTTATGCAATCTAAGGACTTAGGCAGTCTAAGGTGTAACCATAAATTGCTCAGATTTCGGTTCAAAGTTCTCCCCAAATTAGTACAGTGGCGCTAGGCCACGCACCGCTCTGCTCTTTCCTTCCAAAAATATAAAAAAAGGTTCCAAGAGTAAAAGCTTTGGACAAAATGCTCTCAAGCAACAAGCTAAAAACATGTTTTCCTTCGACTAATTACAACTTTGTACAACTCGAGTTCAGACAGGTCACATGATGTTTGTAACACTAGCAATGGAAACATGCAAGTTAGGTGTCATATGGTCAGTCATATGACAGTAACGAGTCTCTGCTCTGCTACCTATGCTCTAGGGAAAACTCTGTGGTTACACTGCATAAGAACTTGATTGTTGTGTGAACAAGTACACATGGCTTTTACGTTTATGTCTGCAGGATAATGTTGTAAAAAGGTCAGATCCTAACAATGACAAGCTCCTATACAACTATTTTAATGATTAGATACTGCTTATTCCCTTGTTGTCATTCACTTTCCAGAATAAAGCCAATCAGGAGAATCGCAATAACATGATCATGCCGCATTTCGTTCTCTATCTGCTTGAGAGATTGATTTGGCTGTGCCTGAAAAATTGTATACTTTTTGAGTGGCTAAACTGCGAGGATAAAGCATAAATATCTCCAGGTACCGTTGGAAACCCCATTTTTCATTTTGCAACTCCAACTTTAAATCTTTTTGGCATCCCAACAATTCCTTCATGTTTCTAGAACTCGATAAATCCAAGAATGAGCCGACATTAGACAAGGATGTACACCTTTCAATATAGTCATATTGTACTTCAGCGTGCCACAAACCTCAAAGGGTCTATCGTAATAACATGAACAAGTAAATACCAAATATTGAAAAAAAAACTCTAATTCCATATAACTATTTAAATAATGCGCAATGCTAAATCACCGTGGAGGTACAGTAACTAGCTTGTAATCCTTTTATAAGCCTAAACGGCCCATTGGAGAACCGTTGCTTATCTCCGTTTTCTGTAGTGTTAAACAGAGAATCATCAGGGACCTTACGCGTAAAGATGGCAATGCCAACAACGATGGCTCACAATAAGGATGTTTTATTTGCTTGTTGCTTGTTTCTGTAGGTCATTAGTGTTTTGCTTTTTCCACCTTAAACTCTGTGAACAAAAAACCATTAAATGTTCCTCTTTGAAGGTAAACGAATACTGACAACATTTTTATCACATTCTTGTTGTCTCGAGAACTCCAAAAAAGGTCTTTTCACGTTCTGTTTCTAGTGACAAACACGTGCAAGTATTCAGCTTGATGCATTCCAACGTGCAGTTGTATTTGCTATTGTTTTTTTGTTCATCGTTGTTAGCATCGCTGTCCTCATTACGTTCCTAATGACTCCCCCTGCACGGGCCACTTCTCCACTGCACGTTAGCCCCCAGCAGAAAATGGTCCTCATTTTACCGACCTCAGGAGGATGGAAAGCTGAGTCTTACTTACAACTTAGGCGGAAAAGAAGGTCACACAAATGTTCAACACTCGGCTGGGCCAGTTTGAACCCGGGGCCTTGTGGTTAGAAGTCAGAGATCTTGCCATTGCACCAATCACAACGCCTAAAAACTAACTCAATAAATAATGTTCAAATTCTTACCATCGTCTGCCAGAGCTAGGCTGTGCGCATCTCCACTTCCACATGAGACATCAGTAATGTGGTAACCATGCAGTCCACTCACTAACATTGGTATCAGCTGGTCTTCACTGCTCCCTGAGACAATATTTGGTAGTATTAGCTGTATTGTCTGTTGTCAGTATTAGCTTTAAAATGTCTCAGAGGTCATAAGCGTCAAACAAGTTCTTCTTTGTCTTGGTATACCATATATCTGTTCTTAAAAATGATTACGAAATCGCAAGGACAACTAAAACTTTTTACCCACACAAAAATCTTAGTTAAGGGGGGATTACAGTTAAGATATTGGTGGATAGTTAGGAAATTGGAAGAAGTTTTTGAATAAGAAGATTATTGATTACAAATCGCCAAACCGTCGCTCCTGACCAGGCGCAAGTGCAGCTTTGGTTTGG